>MU194480.1:0-14075 GCA_016904865.1 Pissodes strobi
ATTTATAAAGAAAATAATTAATAAGATTTCTAATATTTTCCAGTACTCTACTATATGATTTACATGCTTGCACATACATTTAGGCCTATATTTGTATTAGTCATTATTTTGTAAATGTTATTTTGGGACCTACTTAGTATTATATTTACGTATATCACAACAACAATGTTAATATTAGAAATTTATTTTGTCAGTATTGATTTTTAATTTATTGTAAAACCAGTTCAGACACAACTTTAGGTCATCATTTACAAGCCTATTTAATGCATTAACTTCCCCACCTGTGTATACCTAAGCTGTATCATCAGCAAAAGTAAAGTACCGTGCCATAAGTCCTGCACATCTTAAATTAAATACATATAGTGAAAAGATAAATGGCCCCAGAACCGAGCCCTGCGGCACACCACAATCACTGGGTAACATATCAGTACTGAAGTCTTTCGCAGATCTACAAAAACAGTTACAAATAATTGTTTATTATCCAATGTTTTATATATGTAATCCACAAAATCCATTGTTGCACTAGCACTGAGCAATGATATCTTCCACAAACTTCTTCGATTCTCTCTTCGAAAGCCTCTCCTGTCTTTTTACCTGGTTTACAGATAAATCTTTTGATTTTGGCAGAAGAGAAGGTACTGCATTGCGCTTTAGACTGGGTCCTTTTTTATGTTCGTATTGCAACAATTCATGTTGCAAATTTATTTCATGGTCTTCTGACTTGAAATATTTTCAACAAATTCTCGAGGTTTTAGTATTAAAATGGTCTTTACGGCAACAAGCAGTAACCCATGGTTTTTCAACAATATTGTCTTTGAGAGAAGCATGAAATCTTACAGATTTGTCAGCACGTTTTGTCTGATTGTCACTCAGACAGCCACCTACAACAGCACAACGCATTTTTAATATGTGTAGTTTATAACTAACCTTAAAAATGCAAAAAATCACAAATTAATGTTGTCGTAATTACTTGCTCAATAATTAATTGTTTATGATACCTCATATAGCTTTTAAAACAACAAAATAAGTTACTATTGTCCACACAAAGTCACACTAACTAATAGTTCAAAATAGTTTTAATAACCTGATTTGTTTTAAGTTTTTTTTACACTAAAGAGTCTCCAAATTCAACTTAAATGTCACAACTCTCATAAAATGCTGACAAAACACCACAAAATACACGGCAAAACAAACAAAGCTTAAAATATCATGAAAGTCCCCTTGTAAACCGGTGGATTTTAATGGCGGCAACTCTCATTGTGACGTCGACAGGAGCGAGTCAGCTGATATTGGCGTGCGCAATATCATACCTGTTATTCTTTGTATCATGCTGCTAAACCGTCATTTGGACAATGAGTGGAAAATGAAGTCAACACTAAAAGACGGGAATATCAATTTTGCATAAGTCTATCTTTGTCATTCAGGAAGTTGTTTGTGCGCACGCTCTGTACGGAACGTTCTTATTGGTCCGTTTGTCGCGCATTAAACTGGCCGAGGCCGACCCCGACCACGGCCACCTATACAAGGCCATGAAGCAGCAAATCTTGCCCTTCTACTACCTAGTGCTTCCCTTTTTTTTATATATTATCTATGCCTATTAATCTTAAAATAAGACATATATCTTTCTTAACCAAACAGATCATAATAGAATCGAATGCAAACGGAATTGATATCAGGATATGTTGGATACCGGGTCATGCAGGTATAAAGGGAAATGAGAAAGCAGATCAGTTGGCCAATGTAGGGAGAATCCTAAGGATACCTTATCCCATACAATTGGACAAAAATGACTATATCCCCACTATAAGAGCAAACCACTATCTGAGCTGGAACAGCTTCTGGCGGGAGACATTGAGTAGTAGAGGGCAGAGATATTCAACGCTGGTTGAGGGTTTTCCTAGAAGACCATGGTTCTTTGAGTCGGAATTTCTAAGTAGACGTCATGTTACTACGATTATTAGATTACGTACTAATCACTGCTTAACTCCTCAACATCTGCACAGACTGGGTGTCAGGGATACCCCCGAGTGCGAGTGTGGGGATTTGGGTACCTTACAACACCTTATATTTGAGTGTAAAAATATCAGACCAAATTGTTATGAAATACTGGTGGAAAACAATGTCCAAACTCCTATATCTCTATCGACTCTGTTGTATAAACCTAGATGTGACATCATTAAGATTTTAATAAAGTATTTAAGTGATAATAATTTAAAGTTGTGAACTCTGAGTTTTTAATGTGGAAGATCCTTCTTTTTAGCATCATCCTCTTGATCCGAGGCATCATTTCTTTTGTGAACAGCTCCTCGGATGCCCGGGAGCGAGAAGAGTATTAACCTGTGTTGTGCTGTCTGTCTGACTAACCCCCTTATTATTAATAGATTGGATAGGAGCCGGTCTCCGATGCGATTCATTTCGCAATCCTAAAAAGTTATAAAATTCGGTCTGGCTAAATACCTAGTGTAAAGGCCAAGAAACAAACAAAAAAAAAAACTGGACACAAGTTTATTAATTATAAAAATAAATATGAGAAATATAGACATGAAATAAAAATCATATCAAAGATAGGGATAAACTAAAGTTATGAGTAGTAGATGAAAGGAATATCTGAATAACATAATTGCTTTGTATTATGCTTGTTGGCTTATAATTTCCATTTTTGATAATATGTATGTATTAATAATATAAACTATGTGATTAGTTAATAACAAATGTGATTACAGTTAAATGAAATATGTAGCCCAAGATCAAAGCAGTTGCAAAAGGCAGTATTTTACGTATAAGTATTCAAGTAGATTTCTCAGAGTAAAATGAGTCACAAAAAATAAAAGGTATATATAGTGTATGGTTTTTTTAGTTAGTTCACCTATTCAGTACCTACTCAAGCACAATCTTTTTAAGTAGCAATAACAGAATACACGATAAAATAAAATGATTAATTAGCTTAAGTCATGTTAAATAAAACAAATATCACATATATAAATACAAAAAGCAGTGATTTTTCTATGTTGTATAAGTACTGTGAATAAAATGCAAAGCAGTTGTATGAACCAATAAGTATTGCAACAATAAAAGCAAACCGAAGGTTTCGAAGCAGCTCAATTTTACTAGCTGTTCTAGACAGACACTGCTGAATTCTAATCTTCATGCAAGCCATTTTAGTAAAAATACAAGTACTTATCTATAGTTAGTTCGCCACATGAACAAGATATACGGCTTTCCGAAGAAACGGGATGCCGCTTGTGCTTGGAGGGCAAAGAAACAATGGAGCATGTTTTATGCTGTCTGGCAATGGAAAGAACTAGACAAACTATCCACCCCCAGACAGCGATTACATGAAAGGGATTAAGCCTCTGGCCTAGTGGAATCTACAGATGTGAGCCACAACAGACCTTGGGTTGCCCAAATACACATACAATTACAAAATACAATAGTTAGTGAAGTTACAGTTCTATAGTTGATGTTATATCATCTTCATTTTTATTGCCAATCAAAAATATTTTGGCTTCATGAAGCACTTTAACAAAGTCAAAGTCAAAGTCAAAAATTCTATATTACAAAAAATACTTAGGAGTATTTAACAAATGGCGTCATGGTATAAAAATAAAAATAAAACATAGAATATAAAATCACAATAGGAATAGAAATAGAGAACACTAAAGGACAGTTTAAAATTGTTAAAATATAAGACAATAAAATGGTTAAAAGACAAAACAAGATAAAATCCAGAGTTCAATAGGCATTGCAAGTACAAACCCTACAGCGGACGGTAGAATTAGAAAGTAATACAATTAGAAGGTAATAATGACATTGCTGGGTTATAGTTAAAATAGGTAATCGTAACAGCACAATAATACAAGAAATTACACCATGTTTGCATACACATAGAATGATTCACTCCTATGACATAAACTCAGCAACAGTATAGGGTTCCAACTGTACAAGAAATCGTTTAACACTCTTCCTAAAAGTTGAGGCTGACGCATTTTGCTTTGCTGCCAGTGGAAGGTGATTATAATACCTAATACATGAGTAGAGAGGGCTTCGCTTAAAGAGTGTTAACTTATGTAAGGGTATATTATAGTGAAGAGATCTGGTGTTATGCTCATGATCAGGTAAGTATTTCATGAAAAGGTGCTTGTTATTATGCAGGAATGTCACACACTCATATATATGCAAACCAGCCAGGGTGAGAAGACTGTGTGTTTTAAAAACTCCCCTGCATGACTCGAGCCTACTCATACCAATAATAATTCTCAATGCCCGTTTTTGCACAAGAAAGACTCTTGATGCAGTCGCACTGTTTCCCCAGAAAAGAACTCCAAACTTCATGATGGAATTGAAGTTTGCATAGTATGTGATTAGCAAGGTCTTCAAGTCGACATATTGCTTTAGAGTCCTGAGCATATAGCAGCAGCTATTAAGCTTGTTCGAGACATAATCAACCTCCCTTTCCCAAGTGAGGTGACAATCCACATAAATACCCAGAAATTTAGCTTCTGCCGTGATTGGTACCACCTGTGAGAGCAACACAGCATTATCCGGACAGGCAAGTGGTGACTGTTTCGATCTGAATAATACAAAACTCGATTTATTAGCATTAAGTATAAGTTTGTTTTGATCGAACCATCTTTGTGCAGACATTAGACAATGCCTACCAACAGCCAGGACCCTCTCTACAGTCGTTGCTCCAGCCAGTATGTTGGTATCATCGGCAAAGTTTACAATCGACACACTCCCGTCCGCCACATCCTTGCTCAAGTCATTGATGTAGCATATGAAAAGAAATGGCCCGATAACGCTGCCCTGTGGAACACCCATAGCCACTGGCCTGTCCTCTGAGCAGTAGTTATGCCCATCCCTCTGGATTACAACCCTCTGCATACGACCTCTCAAGTACGATTCTATCCACCTCAGTGGTGGGCCTCTAACTCCATAGCGTTCAAGTTTGTCAAGCAAGATGTCATGGTCCAAGCTGTCAAAGGCCTTTGAGAGATCTAAAAATGCACCCATGGCTACATTCTTGCCTTCAAGGTGGCCCACAATCCCACTCACAAAGTCGAACACTGCACTGTTTATAGACTTCCCTGCCAAAAAACCATGCTGCCTCTCACTAATTAAATTAAAATTGCGAAAAAAAAACAACAAACGAAGACACATAGCCTTTTCAAATATTTTCGAGAAGGAAGAAAGAAGGCTAATAGGTCTATAAGCCTCTGGCAGAGTCGGATCTCCCTTTTTGTATAAGGGCTTGACCACAGCCAATTTGAGATTTGTAGGGAAAACGCCCTGCTTGAAAGAATTATTTATGACGTGGCAGAGAGGAATTGCAATCTGTTCAGCGCAACCCCTAATAAGATTGACAGATATCTCGTCATACCCTGAGCTTCTTTTGTTTTTTAGCTTGTCTATTATTTCCAGCACCTCCAGAATGGTTACAGGTGTAAGGAACATAGAATTTGGATTATACAATATGCTACATTCAAAATTTTGTGTTGGCAAATTCCTTACCAAATTTGGCGCTGCATCTACCATAAACTGATTCAGGTCATTACTGACAACATGTGGATCACCTGGAATACCAAACTCTTTCTGTGATGAGCTCTTCCCATTTATCTCATTAACAACCTGCCAAGTGCATCTTGATCTATTATCGCTATTCAATATTTTGTTAGCATAGTATTGTTTTTTAGATTCTTGCAGTACAGTACATTGTTATATCTAGACTTACACTGATTATATGCATGTTTATACCTTCCATCAGCTCTGCTCAAAACCAAGAGCACATCCAGCTCCCGTTTGCATTCTATCACCCTCGGAGAAGTGTAATAGTTCTTGTCTCTAGCCCTTGTACGTATAATTTTTACTGGAAAACAATGATTGAAAAACGAAAGAAACAAATTCATAAACGCCCTCCACTGGCCATTGACATCAGACTCCTCAACATCGAAAACTATCTGCCAATTCTCCCCCGCGAGAAGCTGACAGAACCATTGCTTACCCTCAGAGCTGAAAACTCTACGATTAAGTTTATTTTGCGATGCTGCACCAGGCAGACTAAAAGTCAACTTCTGTCCAGTGTGGTCGGATATATGAGTGTGCAAGATCCTAGCTGTGAAAGAACTACAGTTGGTAAAAATGTTGTCGATACATGACTTTGCTGATCCAGCCATTCTGGTATATTCGTATATCCCAGGAAAGACATTAAAAGAAGCTAAGAGAGATAAAAAAGTTGCTGAGTCACAATCACTGCGCAATATATTAATGTTAAAATCGCCCGCCATAAATACCAAAATATCCTCACCTGCAAGCCTACTCAAAATTATATCAATTTTCGACAAAAAAATATCAACATCAGAGGTAGGTGTCCTATATACAGACAAAACAACCACCCTGGTGCCATTTATTAAAAGTTCTACAGCCGCACACTCAAAAACGAAATGCTCTGAATACTGGGTTAGATCTGTCCTTGTTTTCCATAAAGTTCCCTTTCGTACATACACAGCGGCCCCACCATGCAAGTTCTCTTGTCGACAATAACATGATGCCAACTCGTATTCCACCAAGTTGTAACACTTTAACTGTTCCTCTGACTTCCAATGTTCTGTAATAGCCAATGCAATACACTTATGCTCACTCAGAAGCACCTGAAGTTGGTCCAGACAATTACCAATAGATTGGACATTATGATGGATAATGTGGAACTCCTTATCTATTTCAAGTAGGTCACGCCTTTCCCTGGGGTTGTGCGTCTCTGCAGATTCAAAAAATGGTTAATGATAATACCACTTGGCCAGAGATTTGGTGACATGATCTCCTTTTTTTTAATAATGGGAACAGCTAGTTTAAAAGAGCTTTTCCACTTATCTTTTTTTGTCTTCATTCTGTAGCATGTACAATCCTGCACTCCGTTATCTGTTAAATATTCCAGAATTCTTTCAGGAACAGTATTTGGTTCAAAACCAGATAAAAAAAACCATGCATGCGTCTTGGGGGTTGCAACAGTTAGACGCGGGACATTTTCTTTGATTCCCTTAGTTGGCTCGGGACGCTTAAATTTCGGTTTTCGTTTTACTATCTGCCAGTCAAAGTCTTGGGCTTCATCCTGGCTTTTCTTGGTTATTATTTCCCTCTCGTTTCCGAGATTGTTGTAGGGAATGGCCACTTTAGGTGTTTTCATTGCTTTTTGGCTTTGTAGGCCATAGGTAATAATAATAATAATAAATAATAATATCCTTTATTGCCGACTCAATCATATTACAATGACATAGCAACGTCACAAAACATGGTTTGCCAAAAAAGGCCCACAAAATCTAAAACACATTTTTGACACAAAAATTAAAGCTAAAATAAACAAACCTTAAAGTAAGATACACAATGTTTAAAATATTTTTAAAAAATCCAATAAAACAGTACATAGAAAGTTTGCACATCACTAACATTCAAAATTCAAAATCAAATGTGTATAGACACTTCACCAGTAGGAAGCCTGTTACCTCATCCTTAAACCTATTTAGGTTTTCTATGTTTTTTAGATCTGCGGGAAGCTTACGATAGGCTTTGATTGCCATGAAGTAAGGACCCTTTTCAAAAAATGCAGAATTGTGTCTAGGGATACTGAGGTCGGACCTGCCCCTAGTGGTAACCGACATATCAGTTCCATACTGTTGGTGATTTCTCAGAAACAAATGCGGATTTTTTTTGACAAAGGTAACAAGAGACAAATAGTACAGCGAAGGAATAGTAAGGAATCTTAAATCGGAAAAATATCCTCTACAAGAAGTTCCGGGTCTAAGCTTTAGAATACAACGCACAATTCTCTTTTGTGCCCTGAAAATATCATGTGCTCCAGCCGAAGAGCCCCAAAAAATGATTCCATATCTAATAATGGATTGCACGCATGCAAAATAGAAGAGTTTTATGCTTTCAGTGCTCAAAACATCCCTCAGACGACGTACAAGGGCACATGCACTGTTAAGCCTAGACTGAAGCATGCTGGTGTGTAGGTCCCATGTCAGTGTAGGGTCAAGATGAACACCCAGAAATTTTATAGATTCTGTTACAGGTATTGTCTTATGGTTTAGTGTAACTAAGGGTGACTCTGTAATGTTCACAGTTTTGCTGAAGGTCAGAAGTCCTGTCTTATCTGCATTTAATCTTAAAAAGTTATGTTGACTCCACACTGACATAAGTTCCGCCGCACGCGAGCAAACCACAGATAGCCCTTGCATTGTCCCACTTGAGACCACGACAGAGGTGTCATCAGCATATTGGCACACTGAGCCGGGGATAGGTTCCTTTGAAAGATCATTTGCATATAAGAGAAATAATATAGGTCCCAGGATAGACCCTTGGGGCACTCCCTGCTTCACATCAACAGTCTCTGAGTAGAACCTCTGTCCACCATCCATGATACAGACCGTTTGCTGCCTACCTGAAAGATATGATTCAATAAGGTTCGCGCAGACACCCCTAACCCCAGTACCCGCTGGTGATCGAAGTTCTATTTCCGTACCATCATTGTTGTTTATTTTGTGCTTATCAATATTTTCGGGTTCGTGTTGGGTTATCGTGATGTTTACCTCTGCTTCTTTGTTAGATCTAGAGCTGGCCCCTGCTACCAGAGCATTCGTTGCTGTTGGCACATGAACATCAACGACAATGGCATCGTCGCTAATGGCATCCGCTTCACACGGCAACGTGGCTGCAATCAATTGCGGGGAAGGGGACGAGGGTCTTTGTTTACTTTTTCCCTGCCCAGAAATTGTTTTTTTTGTAGCATCCGTAAATTTTTGCTTCCACAAGTCCGAATTTTCCTGCAGGATTCTATTTTTGTCAGTCAGTTCCTCCACTAACCTTTTCAGATAAACAATAACCTCTGTTGTGTTGTTTTGGTCCTCTCTGCTAACCCCAACCTCACTCTCATTGGCAACACCGTCACAGCAAATAACGCGATTTCTGCCGATAAAAAGTACTTAATATACTCAACCCGCACGTACTGATAGTTTTATATCAGACTTGTCCGAACACAATGTTTTTTTAATGAACAAATTTCCCACAAACACTTCAAGTCTTCTGACCTGACAGAAACACAGACATTTGCACACTTGGGTACCCTTCAACTGGTTCATTTAAATAGAAAAAGGACAAGTTTCCTTTTCCTTTCAACTATCCATCCTCGAGTTCATTAATCTTGATGTCAGCTTCATGTAGCGCAGTAAAAGATATTGCTTCATTTCGTTGTAAGTAGTTGCTCTATCCAAACTTTCAGCAATAGCAAAGGCAATAGCCCCTTTCCATTTCTCAACATTCAATCTGATCTTTCTGCGTTTAGTGTGGACATTCTCTTCATCAACTTTACTTAAATATGAAGGACATCTAGGTAGCTTACATGGAATCTCCCACAAGAAACCGTTTCGAAATATAATTATAATATCTACACGTTATAAAATAATTGAAAAAACTGACTGAAAAATATTAATGTAAACAAATAAATCGACCATCAATTTGGTTGTCGTATAGGTGGCCGTGCCCCGACCCGTGTTCGGTTTATCGATCCATCTGTGTTTTATTGTGTCGTGTGATTCGTATCGTATCTTGTGCACATTAAATTGTAATTTCAATTTAAAACTGTTTTTAGACATTTTTAGAGTGTTTGTGCTTTGAAAATAAACAGCAAATAAGCATATCCGCTTTAAAAAATAACCTCTGCAAGCGGCAATAATTTAAATCCACTAAACTACCGCCAATCAGGGGGATAACTTTATTGGCTGTTACATATATTTTCAACTAATCACAGAGCGTTTCTAACGATTGCGCAGTATGAACTTACTGAATGACAAAGACCGACTTATGCGAGTTTTAAATAGCTCCATCCTTTAGTTGTGGCTTCAATTTTTGGTTTGCATTAGCGATATATTAGTTTATTATATATGCTTTATATCATATAAGTAGGGTAAAGCCGAGTTCATATAGCAACGAATCACGAAACACGAATCACGAATCGTTGTTTTTACAAATTCGTGAAAAGTGACCATTTCATACGAAGACGAAATTCGTAGACGTTTCTAGGAAATGTCAAATTTTCACTGTGACATTTACCTTTGACGATAGGTTAGGAGGGTTGTGTTTCCTTTTTGAGTTTTTCAAAATTAATAATTAACATTCTAATATGAATGTATTTTATTGCCGACATAGACGTAGACGTGTAATAGGAGCTTACTTGTTGCTTAAGATGCGACAAAAAAGAATAATAGGAATAGGTCTATTGGTGTCTGTGAGATCTTTAAGCAACGGTGGTCGCATGGAGTATCATAATTTCGTGCAAAAAATTAGGGTAAATGAGGAGAAAATATTTAGGAATTACCATAAAATATCTTTGAAAGACTTCGATTTCCTTGTGGAAAAGGTTTCTCCATATACAAAAAAAAATACCACACCCGAGAGCCAATTTCAGCACCAGAGGCGTTATTTCTTACACTTAGATATAGGTATATTTTAAGATAAAACTTTTATCACCAGCAGTTAATCCAATATCAACCGTAGTTCATTATTATTTTCATATTTTATTTTAAGATATTTAGCTGCCGGTTGTCATAAAGAGCTTATCTTATAATAATTATAAAAACAAAAAATATCTTATTTACATAAAACTCTTCACATGTCATAGGTAAATATATAAAAGCGAATCAAACATCATACATACGAAAAAATAACGAAAACAAATCAAATCTAAATTAATCTAACCTAAAACCCAATATGCAAACTGTCAAATCGACCGAAATTTTTCACGAATTCGTAAAATCTTGAAATGAACTCAAGTTTCCCGCGCCGTAGATTTCAAATTTCACGAATTCGTAAAATCTTAAAATATGCACCTGTCAACTCTCCCGTCAATTATTCTGACCAATGGCGTTAAAATTCGTGATTCGTATTTCGTGATTCGTTGCTATATGAACTACCCTTAACACTTAACAGGCAGTGTTGCCACATGACTTTGATTTTGGGTAACAGATCGATTGCTAAAAAGTAATAGATTTCTGAAAATGGTAATAGATTGTTTTTTCCGTGGCTTGCTACAAATGCATAGGGTCATCGGGTCAATCCGTAATTTTCGCCATAAAAAATGTCATATTATATTTTGTAACTTTGTTAACATCTTCTTCGTCACGCTTTTTAGGCATTCTTATTGCGAATCTTAAAAAATATATGAAAATGGTACCTAAAGAAATTAAAGTATGTTACTATTTTTACTTGTCCATGATGAATAATCAATCAATGATCAATGCAAATATTCAAAACTAATAACCGCACTAGAAAATTAACTACGAGCAACGAGCACTCCCAAGTAAGATCGGACAGGGGGGGAAGTCCATAAAGTGCCGACAAACGAAACAGAAATCGGAATGGATATAGGTATTCGAGGTTCGAGTTGGCATCTTGCTATCTCCTTCTTTACTTATGATTTTGCACAGAAGGACAATATAGCAAACAGCAACACAAAGACCAGTTTGTGAGTTTGCCGGTAAACGGAACATGAGTGATTAACAATTTTGACATCGAGTAGGTTTACATAGTAGTGGCATGAAAGTGTTTGTGGTTGCGTTTATAAAAGTATCTTTAAAATGGGACATGTAGTTTTTGTAATTTGTGATAAATACTCAGTTTTATGAAGACATTAGTAATAGTAATAGATTTGACCGCTAAAGTAACAGAGTAATAGATGCTTGAAAATAGTAATAGATCTATTACAATTGTAACAGAACGGCAACACTGTTAACAGGGTGTTCAGTCAAAATGGTAACACAAAAACAATGCCAATACCTATTTAAATGGTTTGATTTGATTGAGAATATAAGTAGAATTCATTACCAAAACCTCTAGTTAAAATAATTTTTGTCTCTGATAATTTATTGTTGTGGGTTTATGCTGACCTATGACTTTAATTTGTTTTTTTTTATCTAAAATATGTTGAAACTTCTCTGCGGGAGGTTATCATTCCCATAGAAACGTCAGACGTCAGATGTGTTCAAATCGTCGGTTTGATTGGTCACGTCACGTGGAATCAGGAGTCAACAAACAACAAGTGGTTGCCAAATACATTTCAAAAATAAAATATGTTGTTTTTGTTTTTCGAAATCCAAAGAATTCTTTTCATTGAAACCCCTTGCTTACTGTAAATTTATTCAGTTTAATCTTAATACAGTTGTAGTATAGAAACAATCTTCAATCATATTCTTTTTCTACGAATATTTCAAGAATAAAATGGCAAATAACGTTTTGGTCCTGGGCAGCGGTGGTCGGGAACATGCGATTGTCTGGAAATTGTCCCAGAGCCAACTTGTTAAAGACATTTTTGCAGCCCCCGGAAGCGTGGGTATTGATAAGGTACCGAGAGCAAAAAACGTTGCTTTGATTGTGAAGGATTTCCAGGTAAGATTGAAAAACTCCTTATAAGAAGTTAGGTTAAACCTGGCTCATGCTATATCACATCTTTTTCTTACTTAATTTTAGATAAACAAGACGCTAGCATTTTAAGTTAAGACAAGGCATTCAATAGGATAAAATTAATAGTACATTATTTAATGAACCTATAATGTAGGCCATAATAAATGAGGATGATTAATTATTACAGGAGTCACTTCCAGCTAGTTTAATCATCAGAATGTATTATGGTCTATTATACATGAGTCAAATACTATACTTTATCCTTTATCTACAACCATCGTTAAACAAACAAAATACTTTGACTAGAAAACAAAATTTAAGCATTTAGCTCGGCATTTAGAGCAACCAAGGTGTCAACCATAGACCCATGTTCTCGTTTCCATAGTAGTGGCTATCAGATTGATATGATTGCACTAAACTTGTTTTATTGGTAACTTGTATTATTAACCCTCCGTTCCACGGGTGGGTTTAAAATCGCACGAAGCCACGGGTGAGGCCTGTCAGGACCAGATTAAAATATAGGCACAACAAATATTTGGGATGCCAAAATTTTGATTATTTGGTTAATTATTGGAAATATAGCTTATGCGTCATAATGATACACAAAAATTAAGGCATAAAATATTTGGTACAAATAATTTATTAATTTAGAAAAATTTTGTATTTTTTTGCATATATGCGTTAAATCTAGTTGCTACAAATGTTTAAAAGAAAATAATTACATTTAGTTGTTATATATATTTTGTTTACTAAATAAATCAACCAATAACTACTTTAAAAAGAAATAAGAAATATATCAGCAGAAAATCTGGAGGGCTGAACTTCCTCAATGCATTATCTGTATACATTCCTGGCAGCAGACTTGAATATGTTCCATACATAGCCAAGCTCTGCAAAACTTGCAGAAATATCTGGTCTTGCGTCGTTTGCAATATTTACAGTATCTTCTTTTGTTTGGGGGTGGGTCCTGCTGCTCTTCAAGGGCGTGAATTGCAGCTAAACGACGTGCCGACTCACGAACTTTTAGTAAAATAAATTGACGAAGTTGAAAGTCACAGCAAATAGGTATCGATGTTGCGATGACAAAGCCTAATCAAGAACTATTTATTTCCACTCCCCTTGTTTACAATATCATTCCAGCACTAAATATTTATGGCCATGTTGATCTTGAATGCGCATTTCGAGCAATTACGGGGTTAGTTTGAAACTTACACCATTCCACGGGTGAGGTCTATCAGGACAAAATGTACCCTAATAAAAAAAACATTTTGAGGAATTCTAAAAATTTGCGGTAAAAATACGTGCTTTTACAGGCTTGAAAGGTACATAGAACATCACAGCCCCAAAGCTATTTTCATAAAAACTACCTGCATTTTGCACATGTGCTTGGACCCAGAGGCCTCACCCGTGGAACGGAGGGTTAAGTACATATACATTTTACTATCATAAGTATTATGCATCTATTATAGATGGTTGTAGATAAAAGGCCTATTCATTTGGCTTTGCTCAATCTGCTCGGAAAATCAAAGAATTCAGCTTGGCGCAGAACACGAAATGCCATAACTGCACTCCAAGCAGATGTTTCCTGCTCGGACGACTTCCTAGCTTGCTACCCCAAATGAACGCGC
>JAEQML010067601.1:0-18951 GCA_016904865.1 Pissodes strobi
AGGGTCACTAAACTTGCACTTGTGCAGTTTACATCCTTGAGCCGGGCACGAAGTGGCTCTATAACAATCCAAACAAAATTTCAATCATTTGTGGAGCAAAAGGCAATCAATTCCAGGGTAAGAACATACAGTTGTTGTTGCACCGGACAATGAGTCTATCCAGATCGGATTGGTGCCTGATGCAATCATCTGTGGATCTAACTTTAAGATATAGTTTTAAGTCGTCTGCAAAGATAAGGAAGAAAGTGTGTTGAAAACAAGGGGATATATCATTTTATGTATAAGAACAACAGGGGCCCCAAGTGTGACCCCTGAGGCACACCAGACACAACAGGTATCTCAATCGATCGAAAGCCAAAGACTTGAACCACTTGTGTTCTATCAGTCAAATAGGAGTAAAGCCATTGTAGCAAAGGCCCATTGACCCCAACCCTCCTCAATGTGTGGATCAGCAAGTGATGATTGACTCTGTCGAAGGCCTTAGAGAAGTCAGTGTACAATGCGTGAACCTCGACACCCCTCCTCCAAAGACCGGGACAAAAAATGTGTGAATGACAGAACATTTAGCTCTGTGGAACGGCCGGCAATGAAACCAAATTGCTCATCAAAGAGAACAAGTCAGAAAATCACACATAAAGCTTTCAAAGATCTTTGGAATGGTACTTAAAATGCTGATAGGCCTGTAATTGGTCACCTGGGAGCTATCGCCTGTTTTGTGAATAGGCGTTATATAACTAGTCTTCCAGTAGCTTGGAAAGACTCCTGAATGTAGAGACCCCGACAGCCTAGTATATACGTCTGATA
This sequence comes from Pissodes strobi, assembly GCA_016904865.1. Classification (NCBI taxonomy): domain Eukaryota; kingdom Metazoa; phylum Arthropoda; class Insecta; order Coleoptera; family Curculionidae; genus Pissodes; species Pissodes strobi. The sequence continues at coordinate 805 of JAEQML010067601.1, forward strand.
TAGACAGTTAAGCTGTCAACATATAAATTTGGGTTCATACAGCTTATGTAGTTTTTTCTTTTCGATAATTAATGATTTAAGTTCATTGGAAAACCAAATGGGAAACTTCTTTGATGAATATCTTTTTAATTGTACAAAACGGTCTATACATTTTCGCCCGCGAATTCGGATATGTTCAGCAAAAAACAATTGAACATCAAATAAAAGTGGTCGGGGTCACTTTGATATATTTTTAAATGGAACACCCTGTATATTACTACAAATTTGGACTCTCTAGAAAAACACATTTTGTGTATAATATCCTATACCTATCTTTAGCTGTTTACCAAATATTGACAGTTGAAAATCGGGCATTTTGACACTTTGACAGGCTCTAAAATCTAAACCGCACGAGATCAAAGAAAACGGTTTTCACATTCATATCTTGGGTTTTCATAAGGTATTGAATGATAGTAACTTTGAATTTAACCGGAGGTTTAAAAGTTCCGGTTAATTTGATCCGCAGGTTAAATTCGAAGATACTATCATTCGATAGGTTATGAAAACTTAAGATAGGAATGTGCAAACCGTTTCCTTTGATCTTGTGAGGTTTAGATTTTAGAGCCTGTCAAAGTGTCAAAATATACCCGACTTTCAACTGTCAATATTTGGTGAACTAAAGATAGGCATAGGATATTTACACAAAATGTATTTAGATTTTTCTAGAGGGTCCAAAAATGTAGTAATATACAGGGTGTTCCATTTAAAAAAATATCAAAGTGACCCCTAGCACTTTTATTTGATGTTCAATTGTGTTTTGCTGAACATATCCGAATTCGCGGGAGAAAATTACATAAGATGGCTATTTCAGTTTTTTTTTTATAAAAGTACAGGGAATGTCAAAAAATCGCCTTGTCTAGTCTTCGTTGGATAACCCTGTACAATACCTCATAAAAAATTTTAATCATATCATTGAGAGATTTATTCAAGAACAAATCATCCCAAACGAAACCGGACATAAACATTGAGACAGTATTATAATCAACTAATTTAAATTATCTATAAAACCCGTTGCCCACGAGTTCCCTGTTTCACTCACTTGAGGTTAGTTTAAGAGTGAATGATAATGGAGGATGATACCTGTCAACTGGCAGCACAATTTCCACAGCCAAATAGATCTCAAGGTCCTTATCTGTCACGAGTACCAGGTCCAGCAGAGAATTCGCCTTATTTAATATATGGTTGACTTGAAATAAGCTGTGGACAGAACACATATTTGTCAGCACTTCCAAGGTTTCAACTTCATTGGGTGGAGCAGGAGCCCTCACTCAGGCCACATAGCCAGATTCTTCAGTGGACCAAATGCTGTGAGGCAGGTTGAAATCTCCCAATAAACAAATCCTACAGTGAGGAAGTTCTTCAGAGTCCATCCAAGCAATCACTAAAAGTTGCGTAGCTTTCAAAAGAAGCACGAGGTGGAAAATACCCTGTTCCCAAGATATATTGTTTTTCCCCAGAGCCGATTAAAACAAAGAGCTGTTCCAAATGAGGAGCTGAGGCCAGGGGTTTACTTTTTATACTCTTGTGTACCGCAATGAGCACACCCCAACCTCTGGAGTATAAGCCGGTTTCAGTTGATCTATCTTTCCTGTAAATTTTATAGTCATATAGGCAGAGCTCACTGTCAGAGAAGTCAGCCAGGTCTCATTAAATACAATTATGCTATAATGGGACTAATAAGCATTGAGAAACAATGAGTTCATCAGTTTGGTCTGGAGACCTCTAACATTCTGAAAATTGACCAACATGTCTGAAAAAGACTCTGTTAGTTTTTCGAGATGATTCTGGGAGCACCATTGACATGTTTAATTGTAAGGTTTTGTTCACCATCTCTCTGCCTTTTTTTCAACTTATTTTTAAGTTGGTTAAGATTTTGGCGTTGCTGAATAGTTAGATCAGTACCAATAAAGATTTTTTGAGATCTATCAGGATTTTTCTTATTTCTAAGCACTCTACGAAAATCATCTGCAGAACTGAGCCTGACCCTAAGGGAGCGATATCCATTTTTGTTCTTTTTGCCCATACAAGCAATATGCTTGATTTCTATAGGACCATTAACCAGGTCTGAAACAAATACCTTAGTTGCAGTCCTATCCTCTTGTTCGCCCTTCTCAGGAAAGTTAAAAAGCATTATGTTGCATCTTTGACGTTCAGCCACTTGTCAATACATTATCGCTGACATTTTCATGCTGGGTAGCCGAATTTACATTGTTAGGGTTAAGAGGGTTATTGGTTTTAAGAGATGAAATTTCTGATTTTATTTCGCCTAAAGCTGAGTTAAAACCAGATTTTATTTCCTTTAGGCCATCTTTTAGGTCTTTGAATTGATTTATCAATTCCAAGATCGTGTTAATGCTGCTTTTTCACTTAAGCAATTTCAGCCTCGAGAATAGTAACACGATCAGCAAGCCGAAAAACATCTCTGATCTTTGGTGCGCAATCTCTGCATAAGTATGGGATTGTTCGGTTGGAGAGTATAAGAGTTCGAATTTCAGTTGATGAAACATTAGAACATTTCTTGCACATAACAAGCTTACAAAGGTCACATGGATATCCAAATAATTCATTAGAATTTCTAGTAGGTTCCTTGAAAATGCATGCTTGACACTTGAAGCATGTGCCTGACATTGTAAGGTTTGGTTATATGTTAATGTTGAAGAATTAAGGGAATTCCTCTAATAAAAATCACAGATTTATTTAGCGTCCTACAAGCAACGCTGCAGATAGAAAATAGTAATCAGGCAATCAGGTAGTCTCTCCTACTCAATTCAGAGAGTCCCAAAACCCAATCAAAGATTTGCAAAATCTAATAGTACGGATCTGCACACTCCACAGTACACGAGTTCATAATTTAATATGAGCGACAAACAATTACAATTAATTGTTAACATATTTGTTTCAACAATTAAGTTATCCGTCCTCCAGAATTTAGATCTAGTTTTTTTATAGATAGATTAAATACAGTAGTTGTATCAATTTTAGGTGTATATGAATTTGTACCATTGGAATCCGGAGAGGGGCAAAGACTGCAAATAAATGCTCAAAACTGCATTCATTGCAAAACATGCGATATTAAAGATCCCAGTCAAAATATCAATTGGGTTGTCCCAGAAGGAGGTGGTGGACCAGCTTACAATGGAATGTAGACAGATTGTAGATATTTATATTTTGTCCAAGAGTCTCCCGACGGTTAACTATTTATATCTTTCATTGTGAAAAATGTTTATTTAACTATCAGTGTCTTCCGAGGAAATATCGCAGTAATACTTTAAACATATTTGTCTATTTTAGCGTGAAATTGTGGCAAATTCCGAATGACACTTAGAGTAAAATATTTTATTATATTAGCTATTTCTATACAAGATGGTCTTTTTAGAAATCAGATATTTTGATTCTATATACTCTTTTATATTGTTATATTAAGTACTGATTTTTTTATATAAAATACATGTTAATATTTTGTTAAATGGCTTTTATTTGACATAAATTGTTCGGATATTATATATATGGCGAAGTTTATCCTGGAGAGTTGTTTTTTTGTACATTATTCATTAGTTCCGTTTGATAGATTGCCAATAGTTGAATTGAATTCCATCAACCTAGACATGTTTGTTTTGTGTCTATAGGCTACCAAGCACGAACATTTTTGCTTTTATATCTCGGCTGGAACCTCATTACTTAACTCGCCTCTAATACGGCGATTTTATTGGCTGGCGATATTTCAACACCTTAATGTAAAGGATCCTATGAGAATAACTAAGTTTCATCACCAATGACTGACTAATTCCAGTGTGGCGACATATGCCGTGCATTATCCTTAGTTGCCTCAAAATTAATATCACTTGCACACTTTATACTGGAAGGGAGCGTGTTAGATTGTGTACCAAACAAAACTTCTGTAGATTATCCTAATTTTGCGGGAAAGTGTGTTGGGGGGAGGTTGAACGATTCATGAGTTACTTTGTAGTAAATTTGACATCACCAAACCTTTGGATTGCACAGAGTAAGAAAGTGTTTCTTTGACAATATAATGATTTGTTAAATTCTTCAATATATACCGTTCAATTACTCAATCGTCTGAAGTTGTCGACCAAAAGAAAATGAAGGATAGATCATTCTCATAATAAACAGAAGGCATGATGGTCGGGATAAACAGTTATTTCTTAAATCATTTATGACCACAAAGGTCGAGGTGGTAATTAACTTTATAATTAACCACTTTAATTAGTGGACCGTATTAAAATAGGGTGATGGGGGTTTTATGTATAGGGTGTGAATTGAAACATGTATTTTAGGTATAACGCACTTTAATAATGCAAGAATTAAATTGCATCAAATATGATAAATATATATACAACAGTCGGGTTTGCTGTGCTCCGCACCGTCGGTTTTTTGTTTTGTTTTGTTTGAATTTTCGTGACCAGTCACCCAATACGCGTCAATTCTTGTGTTTGCTTTCGTTCGTATTTTTATTTATTTATTTCTTTTTTTTTCTTTCTTTTCTACTTACGATTCAAGAAAATGTCTATGTACAAGTGCGACAATTGCCTTAAAGAATTTCCCAGTGCGCTGCAGTGGTGAATGTCGCAGATATTTCTGTATGCAGTGTACGGGCCTTGACAAAGTCACTACCAAGACCTTGCTGCTGGATAAATTTAACCACCTACGTTTCTTTTGTCCCCTGTGTGACTCTCCAAATTTGAGATATCTCAACGACAAAATTTCCAACTTATCAAAAAATCGGGTTCCTCAGGAGATATTTGACTCGCTGGCTGACCGTGTGAGTAAATTATCAAACAGTGTACCGACTATTTCTGAGATGTATGATATTTTATTGAATAACGAATCTAAATGGAACCTTTTGGAGAAGAAAATAGACGATATTCACAAAATGTCGGAGGTGTTCTCCATTTGTAACCCTCATTCTCTGTTGAAATCGGTAAGGGAAGTGGAACAGAATGTCTTTACTATTTCCCAAATTCTACTCAACAATACAGAGGAAACCATCAAGATCCAGGTGCAAGATTCCTCGTCCGCTGATATTAAGAAGGGTATTGACAACTTAAAAAGTAGCCTTGCAAATGTTACCACCTTGGTTAGGGACTTAAATTCTAAAATTGCTAACCCAAAACAACATAGTGCTCTACCTACGATGACACGCTTTACTTCTACGTCGTGCTCCACCCAAACTACGTCACCGGCATTTGTTTCATCTTCCACTCAAATGGAACTGCCTACTGAAGTTTCCTCAATCCCAGACGATTCCAACTCCGCAATTTATAGAAGTGCCCAAAGATGGCACTATGTGATCGTAGAACACCTCTCGGCAGGATTTACTTCAAATAATATCGTGCACTATGTGAAGGAAAAGTTGAAAACATCAGAATTTATTCGATGCTATAACCTGGTCTGTCAGTGCAATGACTCCATAGGATCTACATTTAAAATAGGGACCCTATCAAGAAAGTCCGCTGAGAATTTGTTCGGCATCAATATCTGGCCACCCGGGGCTCAAGTTAGATGGTCATCGGAATCTGAAATCCCTCAGAAAACTACAAAACTAAAAAAAACTACAGATCTCTATCTAACTCCCTCCACCAAGGCGAAAGTGGCTAGCAGTCCGACCTCTGGCACTCTGCGGGACTTTCCCTCTCCAGTCAGTGAAGCTAACGCGCACAAGGTAACTACAGTAACTTCTGACAAACAAGCTATCGCTGCTTGCAAAACTAATGCCCTTGTGAGCGATATCAAAATTAAACTGTCTAAGGAATCATCCCATAAACCATCCTTCTCTCTGGACCCGCTGACTCCCCCAACAGTTAAATTAACACAGGCCGCCAGTAAGTCTAACGACTCTAGTAATCGTTTCCTTATGGCAAGGCTAAGGGAACCTGCCATCTTCAGAGCCATTAGGTTGTACCTTGCCTATTTGTATGACCAACCTGCCTCGGTATGCTATGAGGGATTTACCAACATAAGCATCAGATTATTCCTAGCATCTGAAGGACTGCCAATCCAGGATGACATTTTACGTAAGGTCTACCACGACTTTCATGCCGCATATGGATTTAAACACACTGAAGTGGAAGAAGATCTTTGTTCCTACAGATCCCATGTTGTTTCCGAGAGGACGATTCAGCTTCAGAAGTCCAGAGAGGGTCACCAAAAATACTTCTCCAGCGGCTCCCCGAAGAAAAATTTTTAAGCAGCTTGACGTGTCCTGAGCGACTAGATTCCACTAATCCTGACGCCAGGCTTAGTATGGTTCTTATTAATGTTGCCTCATTGCGAAATAAGACTGATGAATTGTTTTTGTTTTTGGAGGAATCAGGGTTCCCCCAACTAGTTGCAATTACAGAGCACTGGCTGAGTGAGAATGAACCGCTTTATGTTGAAAAGTACTCCACAATAGCCAGATATAATCGAAAAAACTCGGCTCATGGGGGAACACTGATTCTTTCCTTGAGCGAGGGCTTTTTACCTGTAACTAAATTTGATCATCTCCAATCGGATAACTACTTTGAATTTTCCATTGTATACAATAAGAACCTTGATTTACACGTAATTTGTATATATAGAGCGCCAAATTCCGATGTGCAATTGTTCTTTGATAACCTGCTAAGCTTGTTAGATGGTCTGCCGGTGAAAGGCAAGAAAATTTTGTGCGGTGATTTAAATATTGACTACGCTACCGCTTGTGCTGCCCAAAAATCATTAATTTCTATTTTTGACTCTTTTGGTCTTTCAATGCTTGTAACCTCTCCAACTCGGATTTCTAACAATTCCTCTTCTATCATTGACTATGTAGCGTCCGACTTTCCTTCAACTGATGTCCAATCGACAGTAACTAGCGCGGGTCTCTCAGATCATGAGGCAGTAATCTCCAAATTCAATACTTCTTATAGGCCCTCAAAAAAAACTCGCCACCTAGGTAGAATCTTCTCAGCCTCCAATTTTTCATCCTTTCGTAACCTTTGCCTAAAGACCAACTGGAATTTTGAATCAGGTGAACTTGATTCTGACTTTAGTGGTTTCTTAAATAAAATTATAAATGCATTCAATAAAGCCTTCCCGCTTAAATCCATTAAACCTAAACGTCACAAACCATGGACTACGAAAGGCTTACGCATATCTGCAAAAAATATGCGTTCCCTCTCATACATAAAAAAATTCACTGACTCCACTCAAGTTCTACCTAAAACTTATCAAGACAGCAAAGAAACTATATTATCAAAATCGTTTATCAACTGCTAAAAACGTATCCAAGGAGGCCTGGTCCATTATTAACGATCTTAGAGGCAAAACAAATTCCGCGAATCAGAGCATGCCAAAACCAAATGATTTGAACGAATATTTTGTCAACGTGAGCAAAAATGTTACCTCTGGTATTTCTCCTTCTCTCGACCCTCTCTCGTTTCTTCCTCCTTCTAAAAAAGTCGCTGATAGTTTTTTCCTAAGCCCTGTGACCAGCCTTGAACTTCTTCAGGTAATGAGCAGCATAAAGAGTAAATCAGCTTGTAGCACTGATAATCTGTCAATTAAAATTTTCTTGAACCTCCCGCTTCCAATTCTGGATGTCCTAGCTTCCTTAATTAATGCGTCCTTCACGAAAGGTGTTTTTCCCGAATGCCTCAAAACTGCGATAATTATTCCTCTTCATAAGGGAGGTGAAAAGGATGTCTTATGCAATTATCGTCCAATTGCTCTGTTGCCTGTACTCTCTAAAATCATTGAAAAGTTATTAAAAAATCGCCTCATGCCATTTCTCCTTAGACATGGCATACTGTCCCCGGAACAGTTCGGATTTTTACCAAACAAGTGTACAAATGACGCCATGTTCTCGTTGCTTCACGATGTTTACTCATCCCTTAACAACAAGCTCCCCACTGCTACAGTCTTCTGTGATTACGCTAAAGCGTTTGACTGTGTGTGTCATGACATCTTGTTAAGAAAACTAAATTTTTATGGAATCCGTGGTATTCCTTCGAACTGGTTTCAATCTTATCTTGAAAATAGACAGCAGTTTGTTAGAGCGAACGGTTCTGATTCTGATTGCAGATTAATTACCAGTGGAGTTCCACAGGGCTCTGTTCTTGGGCCTATCCTTTTTCTAATATATATTAATGACATTACATACCTAAAAATCAATGGTAAAATTTCTCTCTTTGCTGACGACACAAGCATAACTTGGAGTGATTCTAATACTTTCTCCCTACACTCTAATATCTCCAGCGATCTCGTCACAATCAAAACTTGGTCTGACTCAAATTGGCTGTGTTTCAACGTTGATAAAACGGTAGCCTTGTCTTATAAAACAACCTTACAACAACCTTTGCTACTTCACAACAGCAATATTAAATACGTTGAATCGGCTAAATTCCTAGGTTTGAGTATTAGTGCCAACCTTAAGTGGTCCGCACATATTGATTCTTTAACAAAAAAGCTTTCTTCTGCCTGCTTCGCAATTCGATCGGTTTCGAAGGAACTAAATCTGTCTACTGCCAGGCTCACTTACTTCTCTTTGTTTGAATCTCATCTTCGCTACGGCCTTCCCTTTTGGGGCTGCTGTAACACCGAGCAATTTCGTACCATTTTCAAACTTCAAAAGAGAGCAATTCGTTATTTATTTGGTCTTAATGGCAGAGCTCATTGCGAATACTACTTTAAAAAATATAAAATTCTTACGCTTCCTGCTTTGTTTATTTTAGAAACAACTTGTTTAATACGCAAATATCGAACCATATTTCCCGAAAGGCCACAACATGAGTACTCAACAAGAAATTCGAGTCAGGACATCTACCTTCCGTTTCCCTCCTCTGAATTAACAAAAAATTCTATTCTTTATAATTCCAAGAAGTTATACAATACACTCCCGCTACATCTTAAATCCATCCCTACATTTGCTAAATTTCGTGAAAAAAACGAAAGCTTACCTACTAGAAAGACCTTATTATTCTATAAATGAGTTTTGCGTGAATTAGATTTTATTTTTTCCTCCATTAATTTTCTTGGGCTTCATGTGCGGCGGTGAAATTTTGTTTATATTATATATATTTTTTATAATAGGTATAGGATTATCTTTTTGACGAATTAGTGATTTTTCGGATATACAGGAATTACACAAAATTAAATACCAAGCTATCAATTTTAGTCATGTTTTGTTTACTTTTACTCGGTATTTTCAACTCTGCAGCATATGCATATTGCCTGAGTCAAGTTCACCGACATGACCTTCCTTATTTCTTCAAACAGCACGCTTCGTTATAATGTATGTTTAATATTTTGATAACACTGGGTTTCTTTACCCTATGTTTTGTGTACTTCCTGTGGATCTAGTTCAACTGCTTAGGTATGATGTTCTGTAATATAGTTTTTTGTTAAATCGTGACCAATTTCAATTTGAAAATGGCTTGTTCTATTTTTATCGTATATATTATTGTATATATTAAGTTTTGTTTTGTTTTGTATTTGCCCTACTATGGTTAGTTTATTTATTTTAGTTAGCTTTGTCCATAAAATTTATTTGAATTTTTCTGTGGCAATAAAGCATACTTGACTTTGACTTTGACAAAGATTTCTAACTACTTTCAAGCATTCATCCTTTCACACATAAAACTAAATGGGTACTGTACATTCGGTTAACTATTATTAAATGTCTAACAAAACTTCTTGATTATTTAAACCTAAAATGAACTAGAAAACTCCTTTCTTTACTGAATTTGATTGACGTTTTGTTAATTCAAAATTTCAACTGACTGCCTTTCCGTTCACACTAAATACCTTGTGCTTTATGTCTTCTTCGATTCTCTTAACTTCAACTTCACCAGGGATGTAAGACTTCGAACATTTGATTCGAATCTTGAGTACAGGAATAGATTTGTCTACTTACAAATTTCCGTTCGCTATTTTACCTTCTTCTATCTTCAACAGCAGACGTTACGTGTATCTAGAAAACGCGTTAAAACGCCCAAAGGAGTTCTTTATCCAAGCTTGGCCAAAGAGAACAGAGTTACAGCAAATATTTTCTAAATATCTGTGCAAACCAATGAGAAAAACTACTAAATATCTTGGCGTCACACAGAGCTACAACTGGGTACATGTATTTGGCGCCAAATTCATGCAGAGCGATGACTGGATCCATGCATCACGGTTGAGTGTTTGTAAGGCACTAAAATCTAGTTTTTCCTACCAGCGCGGCAGGGAGAAATAAAGCGGGAAATTGCGCGGAGGCGGATGCATTTGAGAGGGTAGAAACATGTTCTTTCTTTATTTGACATATGGGTGTTTACACAACATCGACGGAGACAAAGATATATTAAATTGAGAACGATTAACAACGATTTCCTTGACGGAGTGTCAACTTGCTTTTTAGAGAGTGTTGCACATAACGGAATCTATTATACCGACAATCCAGGTTCGGACTAAGGAGTAACTGAAATACAATACTTTAAATGCACAAATTGCTGTTTACCTGGGGTGAAATAAATTTATTTGGAGCTTATATAGTTATGGCTCATTCATACTACGGACATACAGGGTGTTATCACCAAACTACGGTGAAAAACGAAAGTTATTACACATATTGGGGTGTTTCCCCAACAGCGATATTGATGAAAAGTGAAAACTCGAAAATATCTGGGGTACTATGCCTTGAGAATTCTCTTGTTAGTTGGTCCCATCTGTGGCGAGAAATGTTTATCATCCTCTCGTACGGTCACACTTTAGGAATGGACTGTGCTTTTAGGGCAGTTATTGTCCAGCCTAGTATGTTTAGTCATCGACCAATTACACATTGGTCGATGGTTTAGTTCTGGCTCGGATGGCCTGCCGCAAGTTTTTATATGAGGTATTTATTCGTTATGTATTGTAAACCTTTGCATTTTATATTTAATTTATCACTTCATGAGGGTTACTTTCCTGATTATTGGGAAAATAGTTATCGGACTCCCATTTTAAAATCCGGAAACAGGCAAGATATCGGTAATTATCGAGGTATTGCAAAACCATTGGTCATACCTAAACTCTTCGGTAAGCGTGTGTCTGACCAGCTGAGTTGGACATGAGAGAGAACGTTTTGCGGTGGGAAGTCGACCGTCACAAATCTACTCCAAGAGCAATTCTTGTCGAGAGCCTTGGAGGGAGGGGTGTGTGTGTCGATAATATTTACTCCGACTTCTCGAAGGCCTTTGACTATATATTATTGCACAAGTTGCCTGTTTTTGGCTTTGGTGATTCAGTCGTAGGGTGGATACGCAGATTTTTATCTGAACGAGCCGAATGCGTGCGCTTAAATAATTTTATTCCGAGTGAAATATCTGTTAGTTCAAGAGTCCCACAGGGCCCTCATTGTCACTTAGTTTACTTATAAATGATATCGGTAATTCTTTTCTTCATTCAATCTGTTTACTATCTGCCGATGATCTGAAAATATTCAGGTACGTTGAATCCGAGTCTGACGCTCTTGACTTCCGATGTGATCTTGAGAGATTGACCTTATTTCTCTTTTAAATATTTTTCATCACTTTTGGCTGATCTGATAACATACTTAAAAATAAATATTTTTGAGTGGTGCTGTTCTGGAGTCGGTTTAAGAGATCTGGGATTTGGGCGTGCTTTTGGCAGTAAGTTAACTTTCAAATCGCATATTAGTAGGATTATTCGGGATGGGTTTACAAAACTCGGTTTTATCTTTAGTTATGGAAATGACCTTAGTGCTCAGTCAAAACCGACTCAGAGGTGTTATTGACTCAGTCCTTTAAACTGTTATATTGTTCATTAATCCGCGCGGGCCTCGAATATGCATATGTCAAATATATTAAAAGACAATATATTTGGCATATGTGGTTCGGTCGCCTGGCACTATCAGTGTCAGCGTTTGCTTTTAAAACGCACATTAATATATAATGATGATTTTTCGATTGATTGTAATCTTGGAATCACAAAACTTGACATGGTTTTGTTAAGTCAGCAACAACATGCTGATACTTTTCAAGGGTTCTGTTTGTGCTTCAGTCACTTCTTGAGATTAATTCTAATACTGTTCATTGAGCTAGAAACAGTAATATCATAGAACATTGAAATATCTTTGAGTAATGGTTAGAGTTCCGTTTCACAACACAAATTGTGGCTTTTATAGCGCGAAAATGCACGTGGTTCACTGTCTCAATACCGCTGGATCTATTAACTTAGAAGATGCTTTCTATATAATAAGTTATATTTTAGTTCTCTGTACCTTTTTCTACACTCGTTAAGATAATGATTTAATATATTGTGTTTGGGTTAGTTTCATTAATTATTATATGGTTGCTTGTATGATTGTAGTATTTACTGTATAGTGATTGTAAATGAATTTACCATTGAAATAAATAAATATATTTTTCTACTACCGTGCGTAAAATACCTACTTTACGCACTCTCTAAGATTCGTAAAATATGTATTTTTAATGTGCAGTGCGTAAAATAAATTACTTTACGCACTAGTGCGTAAAGTAAATCTGACATATTTTTTGACATTTAGTGCAGTGCGTAAAATAATATATTTTACGCACTAGTGCGTAAAGTAATTTAATAATATTTCTGTTTTTTCATATATTTTTCGGTAGTAGAAAAAATTTTGTATGCTACTCATGTGTAAAGTACCCTTTTTTATTCATGAGATTGTCGCATTCGCCTATGGCTCATGCGACAATATTCCCATTCATAAAAAAGGGTCACTTTACACACTTGTTGCATAAATATCTATTTTGTTTCAATTTACAAAGGCTTAGATTGTACTGTCCTAGCAAAATTATATCACATTCAGCTGTTTTGATGTTAATTCTCAATACAAATCGACAAGAGCCTGATATCAGGGTTACGTAATCCCGACGTCATGTTTTGACTAACATTATGCAGTATTATCGGTCCGATTGCGTAATAGAATGACGCGTCGCGACAACTTCCTGGCGATGAATTTTATATAAACCTCGTCAAAGATAGTACTAACGAGTACGAAACAGAAAACATACTTTAGGTTATGGTTTTCTTCTCTCTACGCACAAAAGTGACTATATTTTGATGTTTTTAAGAAATACTCAAACCATCTTCTTTGCAATTCAAATTTTATTTATTTATTTATATATTTTTTTCTCTTGAAACTGATTAGGATAACATGGATTTGAATGTGTCAAGATATTGCTGTGAAAACCACTGTATATCACACACTGTAACAGTATAAGGATTTAAACATTACAAAATATACTATATACAATACAATATGTATTATAACGTGATCAAATAAATAATAAGTTTAAAATGGACCTTTAACACTAACCTAAATTAAAACTGTTAATTATTTTATTTTCAAATCATTATGTGTTAGTTTTCTTGAGATCCCTGTTCCACAAGAACTATCTGATTTTCTGGATGGTTCTCATATTCTTGTGCATTAGCAATTTGGTGCTGATTTACCCAATCTTTTGGTTGTCTATCTTTATACATCTAAAAGAGAAGACATTCTGTGTTAATAAAAGCAGCTAAATAAGTGCCGCTTATCTATTATCTACTTACCGTGCATACAAACTTTAAAATAGCCATCTTGGAGATTTCTTTCTCAGCTCTTATGCCCCATTTAAAAGTCTGTCTTCGAGAAATATTGTCGATTTCTGAGATCAAATATTGTTTTTTTGTTAGAACTTTATTAATATAGTCCTTAACTTGCCCAAAAATTGTATGTTTAAGATCAACATCAATACCCAAAGATTTCAAAAATGAATACAGTGATACTAAAATATAGAAAATGTAACCGTCAGTGTTTAAAAAATATATTGTTCTTACTTAATCAATCATCATCAATCATTTTTACGCTCTGTATATCAGAATAGGCAAAGTGAATAAAAATATATTCTTATTCCAACATATAAATTAAACTTACCATCAGAAACCATATCATTCGACATAAAAATATGTGATAATATGAGCAATAACAAAACTTTATTAACATCTTCTGGAATCTCTTCAGCAGTTTCAGAGGGATCATTTATGTGAGGAAGTATATTACTAACTACATAGTGTTTATCTTTTCCTTTGGTACGGTCACAAACTATAATATTGTAGCCATAGACCTTAAAAGAAAATTACTTAATACAATATTATTTGATCCTGACAATGTGACTAGTTCTGATTTGTTACTTATGAGCTTGCATATGGGTAGAACTTTTCTACCAGCCAGCATTAGGAATGAATATTGAAGTTTTAATTTTCACAGTATTGAAATATTAGTATTCCTTGTTGTACTTTAGGACTCATATTAGATCTGATAACAAACACAAAAAGTTAAATTGGAGAGTAAATCCTTTAAAAAGTTATTAAGCATGTACCGGCATGACTAAATTTCTACTTCAAAAATGTGATTTGTAAGTAATAAAATGGATCCAATTTTGATGATGTATGATGAGCATTATAAGATCCTTTACACAAATAGTGCACTATATAAAAATCGGCCTTTCCTATTGATCGATCCGCATGGCCCTCCGCTCGCTACGGGGGCTCAAGAAAAGGAAACTAACCAGGTGCTAACCCAAGACATACCCAAAATCAAGAAAAAAAACTGTTTAGAAACATAATCTTAAAAAAAAATTATAAAAAATAGCAACGGGGTTCGAACCTCGGCCGTCCAGGTGAGACCCAGCTGTATAAACCTCTACACCACAAGAGCTCTTGACAGAAATCGATTGCATCATGCAGACATATCGTAATACGAGATGGATCGACCAATAGGAGAGGTCGATTTTTACATAGTGCACTATTTGTGTAAAGGATCTTTAAATGCGTATGATGATACAGATATAACATGAAAATATTGCTGAAAGCAAAAATGTTTAGAAACCCACATCAGAAGGCATTCTTTGCATAAAAAATGGTATCACAAATTGACTCGAAAATTAACATTATTTTGTTCAAGTACCTATTCAAGGAATAACGGAAAACCATCAGTATGAGCTAAACATAGTAAAGTTGAGAATATAGCTGCTTAGAATAATGATAATGTCTACAATGTTAATAACTTAGAATAAAACATAATTGGTCATACTCAATACGTTCCCAAAATGAATGTGTACAGACCTTCCTTAAAATGGTTTTAGCTTTGGTCATAATTTCCTCAAATTTACCACCCGCTTTGTGAATAACATTACGCATAAGTTCTGATCTAGTGAAATTCATATGTTCACCTCCTCGATATATAATATATCGAACAACATTAGCTGCTGCTTCTTCTGGATCTGCTATTTCGGCAAAAGATTCTTCAATGGATTGTTGCGTCAAATTATCACGGGATCTATTATTGCTTCTTCTTTGAGACATCTTTGAAGAACAAACTTTATTACAGTACCTATTTTATTTTTATTGTATTATCTGGCATCAAACTGAACATGAAAATATTTACATAACCATATTCTTTGTTTTTATTGTAGTAATTCCTGGCCTGTTTATCGGATTTCAATAAAAAACTTACAGATACGGCAATTTCAGAACTGTGATCCACTAGCGTCTCGCCGCTGTGGGGAGCCTTAGATCCCCACTTCTGCCGAATGCCACGGCTTATTGCTCTACATGCGCTGTTTAATGTTTACATTTTCACTTACATGCGTTGTTTATTGTTTACATTTTCACTTCATATCCGCTCGCTGCGGGGAACAACCAAAATAAACTAACTTGAGGCATGCCATAAAAACTAACTATTCCAATATAAAAAAACTTTCGAACCTGCTTTTTTCGAAGTCATACAAACGCGTGAAGTGAAAAAATGTGAAAACAACATTGTCGAGCCGAATTCGGGATCAGGCTCCCCACAGCGGCAAGACTGGCAAGAGCTCCTTTCCACATGAATATCTCACTTTAATCAATGCCTTTTCAGTGATTTGTGGATAGATTGAAAATATCACTTTCGTTTCTGCGTGCGCGCGCACCAATCTTGCATTCGCGCCATGTCTTCGTGATCCAATCAGTATGTCGCAAGAGCCCTCGTGGTTGAGGGCAGTGTTGCCATTTAGGGCGACATGTCGCCAAAATTACGACTTTTTGCCTTGATTAAAGCGTGGTGACGATTTATTAAAATAATGGAATTTTTGACGATTTTTTCATATTAGGAAATTTTTAGTTATCAAATGGAAAAATTGAAAGAATCAGTATAATATTATCATTAATACATACGCTTTATAACTCATTCCTGTCCTGTCCTGAGTGTCTTATATCCGAACGCACCATGGTGTGCTTTGGACTGTCAAATTTCGGGGCTTCCCCGAAGCACGGCGCGCGGCGCATAAAATATTTTCGTTTTCACGCAACCGCAATCCAACCTGTTATTACTATTGCAGCATTATACAATATTCATTTGCATCGGCAAATAGGAAATCGGCATCTTATCTTATTATTATTTTTATTTTTTATTAAGTGCTACCCTGCTACATCTCTGTGTAAGTTACTGGTTACACTAAAATGAGTGATATTACGAAATACGAAAATATTGTTTAATTTTTATTTATTTATTTATTTTTTCAATATTAATAAAGTTGAGAAATAAAGCTTGTTTTGGTTTGTTCTTCAAAAAACGATAAGAATGTACTTAATATTGACAGTTTACTCCCTTGAATATATCAAAGAAGGTATGACGACAAAATGACGACTTTTCATACCAGTCTGTGGCGACTTTTTACTTTGTTACTCTGGCAACACTGGTTGAGGGGTCTAGATGGTTAGGTTTTTATTCGGCGGCCCGGGTTCAAATCTTGTTGCTTTTTTACGAAACAGTTTTTACTTGATTTTGGGTATGTCTCGGGTTAGTTTTGGTTAGCACTTGGTTAGTTTCCCTTTCTAGAGTCTCCGTAGCGAGCGAAGCGAGCGGAGGGTCATACGAAAAGGGAAATATGCACAGGAACGAAAGTGATATTATCAATATATCCGCAAGTTTTTCAGTGCAGACCAAATGTTCTTGATCTGTGAAGCCCTGAGCGCATATATTTTATTCTTAAGGATCCTAACGAGTCCTACCGCCTGACGAGTCCTGGGTATCATAAACACATTTCTGACAGATGTCTCTATGGTCACGACTGTAGGGCGACCTCCGCCGCTCCTTCCATCCCATCCACCCTTACGTTCGCGCCATATTCAAAATTAGAATCAAGGCATGTTGTAATATGTATTGAATGCAGTGGAATGTATTCGCGTAAACAGATACAAGCTGCTGTATATCCACTATAATACGGCTTTTGTTAAATATATCCTGGTTTTTAGTTAGATAAAGCAAAATATATCGTAGTGCTGACAAAGTACGGGCACGTATTACAAGTAATATTTCACTTTTCGCATGGCCCTCCGCTCGCTTCGCTCTCTACGGGAGCCCAAGAAAAAGGAAACTAACCAAATGCTAACCAAAACTAACCCAAGACATACCCAAAATCAAGAAAAAAATCTGTTTAGAAATATAATCTTAAAAAAACGAGGGGATTTGAGCTCGGTTCGCCGAAGTGAAGGCTAACCATCCAGACCCCTAGACCATCTGCGGACTTACAAACAATTGGTTGCATCGCAAAGACATGGAAGTCAACGTAAGGGTGGATGGGATAGACGGAGCGGCGGAGGTCCGCTGCTATCCCTAGTATAATTTTATGGTCCAGCGAGTTGCTTTCAATGGGCTTCACACTCGCGCTGATACGGTGGCCCGCGTTCGATCTCAGTGGCAAGACATGCTTTGTTTTTAAGGTTATGTTTGTAAAGCGTTTTTTTTTATTTTGGCCATGCCTTGGGTTAGTTTCGTTTGGTTGCGCCCCGGAGCGAGCGATGCAAGCGGAGGGCATTGCATGAAGCGAAAAAAATACAAATGTAAACGTAAACATTGTGACCCACGCGTAGCCCAGGACTCGTCATGCGGTGGGACTCGTTAGGATCTTTAAGAATAAAATATATGCACCCGGAACGTCATGCAGCTTCATTAGAGTCGATGAATTGGATTGGACTAGTTCGAGTTTACCCTCTGGGACCTTAGTCGCTACAACACAACAGGATATTTTATTAGGATTATTTTATTTTGTCCGGCATTCGTAACCGACGCCGCCCTTTTTCAACATGTCG
>JAEQML010067602.1:0-18948 GCA_016904865.1 Pissodes strobi
ATAGAGTACATGCTTTGTAGTACATGTTAGTACATAGTCTTTACATGTAGTTCCATGTATGGATCCGATAAGAATACATCCATAATATGAATTAATGATTATACCAGCCTATGAAATTAGCCCAATTCTTCTCTTCTTTGGTTAATATCGTGTACCCAGGATGCTCTATGACTTGCCTTATTTTCTAATATATAGATAGAGACTGCAACTTCTTCCAATTCCTCTTCCCAATCAGAAGAATCGGTACTGCTGGCGTATTCAATTTTTTCTAGAAACAATGCTACTGCGAGAAAAAATTAAATTGGGAAATAAACGCAATCAACTGACGTGCGGTGTACGTCGCAGCGACTGCTTGCCTATAGTGTGTTTCTAAACCAAAAATTTTACGCCACGCCACGGAACGCGCTAGCTCGCAGAGTGGCGTGGCGTGTCGAAAGTGTGTTCCCGGCTTTAAAGCCCTTGCGACTTACAAAACACTCCGCTGCGCGTCGTGTTTTGAAATATGTCGCGCGTGTTTTAAAGGCCCTCTTATACACTTATATCATAATATACTATTTTAAGTATATAAAACCATTTGGCGGATTAAATATTTGTATGCCACAACTATAGATGGCGTCAGCGCAGCTCGGACATAAAGATTAGTAAAATATATATTTTTTACATTTTATGATCAGAATAATTGGATTTTTGTGTTTTTATCTGATTTTGTGATTTAAGAGATCAGATTTGAGTCGAGTCGCGTCAAACTTAAAATCCCCTGTTATTCCCCAGGTGAATATTGTTTCCCCAGTAGAAATCCCCAGAATAAAATATACCCGAAAAATACCCCAAAGAAAAAAAAATCCCCTAATTTTTGGGGAAAATCCCCTAATCTGGCAACCCTGAGATAAATACTTATGGGGTAATGAGACGTTTGGATTTGTATTATTTTATTTTTATAACGCGTGCGAAGCTTGTGACATTCCGTTTTGGTCGCTAACTAGAAGTGAATTTCTAGTACGCTCCTGGTATTATTTCGGGCTTACATTTCAGTTCGAGATTTAGATCCGCGATTTAATACCTCAGATCTATTTGGCGCCTTCGTCATACTCTCTGTCGTTTCAGGTTTTGTTGGTTGTATGATGTGAGAATTCTGCGTGCCGTTATCATTTTTCCTAGCGCGAGACGACCCCTTCGTTCTCCGCCTGGTACGGGTCTTTTTGCTAGCCAAGCTTTTCGGTCGTGTAATTAAAAAAATCTGGTTTAGTCCCAGATACCTTAGCTGGATTTTGTCTACCAACAACGTAGAAATTTCCGCATCGGCCATTTCGATTTGTTCTCGTTAGTTTTAGTGCCGTAGATGCAGCAATATCTCGTTGGACGAGGTAGTGTGCCCTCATTTCAAGAGGTAAGCTCTTTATTAATTGCTGATGTTTTGCGTTCTCGTGTCTTTAGTATTTGCATGGTTGTATTATTTCGCTTTTCATTGATTTCGGACCCGATTTAATAAGCTTAATTGATCGGCGTGACGTCATCCCAATTAGGAAAAGAAATTATTCGGATTACCTACTTTGTCATTTAATAATCATTAAAAATAACAGTTTTCATTCATATCGGAATCGATTCAATTGCTTGATTGATCGGCGTGACGTCAATTTGATTGGAGAGTAATTAAGGCTTATAGGTTTTGTATTCGGATGGCTTATTCATTTGTATTTACTCGCGGAGCTTCGCGCTTGATTTAGTTGATCGTTATCTTTCATTTCGGTCTCGATTTATTAGCTTAATTGATCGGCATGATGTCAAGTTAATTAGGCTAATTGAAGCTTTTGTATTTAAATGAAATAGTCATTATTATTTATTCACGGGGTTCTGCGATTAGCCAAATTAATCATTTTATTTTATTTCCGACGAAATGTAGATTTTCGATAATTTAGTAGTTTCGTTTATTTGACCTTCCCGTAGCGGCTTAGCCGCGAGGGTAAAATTTAACTGTGGATTATAGGCTGCTTTATCAAAGGCATCTATTGTTTACAGCCATAGGTTGTTACTAATGCCAAAAAACGCTAATTTCATGGAATTCAATTTATTACCGAAGTTAGAATTGATGCAATGGGGAATTATTGTTTGTTTTTTCTTTAATTTTATTTCTAGTGATTCGTGTGGGTATTAATTAGACACTAAGCCGGGAAATTCGGTTGTTAATGGTTAGGTTATGCAGTTTTGTTTATTATTAGTTTCCGTTGCGAAGGGAAGCCATCATATCACGTTATTTAATGCAGATTAAATATTTTCGCATGTTTGGCTTCATTGTTGTTTACCGTATAGAACTTTATTCTCGATTTACTAAAATAAAGGTAGATGCACGCTATCTAATCGAACAATGTTATATTAACATTGGAGTCGCTCGAACGATTTATTTGCCGAATTCGTCTAGTACGATGGTTTTATTTAAGTATATTTTAGTGCTTTTGGTTCGTTATGTGGACCGTACTTGAACTTTTCTCTTGAATTATTAAAATTCAGGAAGGGTTATGCTTTTTATTTGATAATAATATTGGAGGGTCACTCAGGCCATTTATTTATCAAATTTGTTTAGTATGATTTTTCATTAGTTTATTTTAGTGCATTTTGTTCATTATTTAGATCATAGTTGAATTATTTTATCAATATGGTATGAATTTTATCTGTACGAGACTAGGAACAATCTATTTAATTACATTCATTTATCTTTTATTTTGTTCTATTGTTGTTATTTACTGCTTTCAGCGATTATGTACGTTTATTTTGCTGTGCCAAACTCGGTCCAAATTCTTGGACTGCTTATTTCCTCTTTCTAAAAGGCTGCCATATTATTTTTAACTGATGATGTCGGCTTCCCTTGGGCGAACTGAACCTTTTTTGTTTTTTTTTGCATAATATCCATTTTTTGGGGAAAAGTTCATAAGTACAAAGAAGGCATAAAAATATGAGGCTTAAAACACCAAAAGTTATAATTTTCATATGTTTCTCAAAGTTTAATGACAAGACAAACTCCACTAACGCGCGTTCCAGTAGGGTCATCTAGAAACACTTTGGGCTATTCCCATTATCATTTCTGAACGGAAATATATGACGGCCTTAGTTTTACTCGTTCGGTTTCTGAACGAATTTGAGGAGACACAAGTATTACCTTTCCCCCAGGGTAGGCATTTCTGAACACGCTTCAGTAGAAACCAGGCAATCGATAAGCCAAACAAATTCTCATTAGCGCTGTTCTCACTAACTGTATGTATATCTTTGTTTTTTTAGGCAAATGAATAAGGATATAAATAAAACACTTAGTACAAGGTACGATATACACTAATAGAAAAGAGTTTAGTTGCGAAAAATATATGGTATTATTAATTAGTTATTCACAAATGATACAAATTGTCTAACTACATAATTACAACAATCAAATAAGGTCAGTTGGGGCAAGTGCAACTCTGGCTATTTTCTTTTTTGAATAAAGCGATTTGATGTTCAAATGCAAATATTCCAGTAGCACATATCCAAACTGACCCATCAAAGTCGGTTTGGCAACAGTGCCTTGTTTGTTCTGTCATTTGCCGTTGCGAACTTCAATGCATCTTTTGGTAACCTAAAAATCGAGTTGACACGAAGATTTTCGGAGCCAGGTATTTATTAATATATTTTACATTATTTCATGCTGTGGTAGGTTTGTAATGAATATAAGGGTTAAATTGTGATGTAAAAACTAGACGCAGTATGCAAATTAATTTATTAAGAAAAAAACACGGGGGTCGCACTTGCCCCGGAAAAAAGAGCAGTAGAGGCAAGAGGACCCCTTAAGGGGTGCTCTTGCCCCAGATACTAGCTTTCCTGAAGGACTAATATATATTTTTTGTTTCAGTAAAAAAGATGGTTAGAAACTACAAACGAAAGAGTAATAGAGGAACGGCTTATACAAAAGAACTATTGGAAGCTGCTATTAAGGATGTTCAAATGGGAAAAATGGGTCTTAAGAAGGCCAGTCATTTATATAAAATTCCGAGAAGTACTTTGACAGACCACATCAAAGGCAGGAGAGGTACAAAAAGCAGCTCAATTGGAGGAAGCACCGATATTAGTATTCAAAAGGAAAAGAAAATAGCCGAGGGAATTAAGACCATGGAAAAATGGGGTTTCGGTCTGTCAAGATCTGAAGTTCTCGAAAACGTGGCATATTTTGTTAAGCAGAATAATCTCAAAACCCAATTCAATACCCAGGTGCAGATTGGTTCATAGGTTCTCAATTAAAAAGCCACAAATGGTCGAAGTTGCCAGAAAAAAAGTTTGGATCCATTTGTTATTCACGAATATTTTGATCTACTAGAGACAACAATCAATCAACTGGACTTGGCAGACAAACCAGGGAACATCTGGAATCTAGATGAAAGCAGCTTTTGCAGCGACCCGACTAAAACAAAAGTAGGTAGTAGGTCAGATAGGATTTCCGAGCACTCGTACAACAAGTGGTTCGGGTAGAGAAAATACCTCTGTTTTAGTAACGTGTAGTGCAGATGGTGATGGTGATAAAAGGTTCAGCGTTAGTAGTTTTCAAAGGAAAAGATGTATATGATGAATGCACAAGTACCTGATGGCACCAGCCTAGTATATGCAGCAACCAAGAAATGATGGATGGAAAGAGAAGTGTTTGAAAACTATTTTAAAAAGGTTTTGTTAAAATATTTTGGGGGAAAACGACCAATACTTTTAATTTATGCCGGACATTCAGCTCACCTTCGAATAGATTTAATTCAGGAAGCAATAAAAGAAGGTGTCACGATTTTAAAGCTACCTCCTAATTCCAGCCATCTCTTACAACTGCTGGATTTAGCTGTTTTTAAATCGTTAAAAGTTAAATCGGATTCAAAGCTAGCGCAATGGCAAATATAGCATCCTGGTAAAAAAGTTATCAAAAAATCATTTTCTACACTTCTTCAAGAAGTAGGGAATGAGGCAACTGAGTCCTACTACAATTCAGAATGGTTTTAAAAAAAGTGGTATATATCCATATGATCGAAATGTTATTCAGCGTCACAGTTTCGATCCATTAGCTCTCAAGAGATGGGAAGAACATAAAGGCATTAGTAAACATGTAACTGCTGAATATACTGCCGATCCTTTGACCACCGCAGAAGAGCTAGATATATTCCAGCCATTCACGAGCACCGCACAAGAAGAGGCTTCAACCCAACCAATGAGATGATTAAGGTTCCATTTGAGGAAATTCTACTAGTTACTTTAAAACCTAATGCAACACCACAAGAGTTCGAAAAGAAACCAAAAAGAAGAGTAGCTGGAGGAGCCGAAATTATTACGCGAAAAGAGGTTCTACAGCGTTTAAAAGAAAAAACAGAAAACGATGCCAATAAAATAAGGAAGAAAAAGACTAAAGAACCTGTTGTTTCTTCAGATAATGAAAGAGAAGAAGTTGATGAAAATTTTGTTACGTACGATGATAATGATGATTATGAAACGTTTGAACAGTTTATAGATAACTGATGATGTGCGCGAACCGGCAACATCGCCTGTTGTTGTCGATTTTCTAGCATAAATAAAGTCGAAATTTATCGTGATTTTCGGAAAAATAATTCGTGAAAAGTGGTTCGGCATCTTGTTGAAAGTGCAAGGCATAAATGGAAAAAGTTTCTTCCTAAAATACAAGAATTCTCAACTATTTCTCACAAACACCGCGTTACAGATCCCTTGTAAACAATCGAAATAGAAACATTGTTGCCACTTCTATCGGCCGGTTTTTCCTGACGATTTAATTATTTACAAAACATACTGCAAATAAATCAGCAAATATGGCAAATGTTTGCTTTAAGTGTAAAGTGAACTGTGTTATGAAGGAATCAAAAACTGATATATTTGGATATCCTTGTGACTGCTGCAGAAAAATCATTTGCAAAAATTGCTCCAATACCAGTGCTACATAAGGGCCCTCATAATGACATTACTCTTCTGTGAAGATTGTAAAGATTCCATTAAGCAAGTACCAACTTTAAAACATGATATAGAGGATATTAAGAAGGATTTTGGAGAATTGAAAGATGCCATGAAAGCGGCAGTACCTAGTTATGCAGATGTGGCCAAAACTTTCGAACAAAAGACACAATCACTTACTGAAGAATTCAAGGAACTGGAAAACAATTTAAAAGAGAAATCCAATCAGCAAACTACAGATTTTCAACAATCATTGGATGCCCTCAAACAGGACATCAAAAACCTGGAAAATAAAGTCATAACTAAACCAATTGGGAGCAATTTGAACCTTGAACCAATACTGTATGAACTGCAAGAACGAGAAATAAGGGCACAAAATGTGCTCCTCTTTGGTGTGTTGGAAGTTTCAGAATACTCTACCAGGGAGGATAGAATAGAGAAGAATAAAAATAAGGGTCATCAAATCTTAAAGGAGGTAAATTCAAATATAAATATAAATAATCTAAAGATAATGAGAATAGGAAAATATGAAGAACACAAAGTGAGACCCGTTAAAATAATATTTCCAAATAAAGAAGAAGCATTAAATATATTAAAGCAAAAGAGCAAACTGTCAGCATTGACAAACACAACTTATATTAAAGGGGATCAAACCGAAGCCCAAAGAAAGTATATGAAAGAGTTGATATAAGAACTGGAAACACCAACAAATCAAGGAGGACAGCATCTGAAAATAAAATATGTTCGTGGAACGCCTAGGATTGTTTCTATTAAACCAAATTCAAAACAACTAAACATTTCACCCACTACAGTTGAAGTAACCTATTGGTATTCAAACCTGTGTTCTATAAAAAATTAAATTGATGAATGGAAAGCAAATATACAAAGAAGTAACCCCACTTTTATCTGCATAACTGACGCTTGGCTCAATGAAAACATTCCTGACGGATATCGTATACTCCGTAAAGATAGAAAAGCCAAAGAAGGAGGAGGTATACTGATATACATCAAAGAAATAGAAAACAATATCCAAATTCACTCTTCAACTGAAAATAAATATGATATTCCTGCTCCTGTGAAGTCTTTGTGGGTGAATGTTAACGTAGGTGGTGCAAAAATACTTCTTGGTTGCATATATAGAACTGATTATGTCAAAGCAGAAATAAACTCAGAATTGGTCAAAATAATTAAAACTGCCTTTTCTAATAAAAATAAAACCATAATTTTTGGCGACTTTAACTATCGAGAGATAAACTGGGATAGTCTTCAAACAACTAAACAGGACGCACAAGCAGAATAGTTCCTAGATGGGTTTAAAGAAACAAATGCCTACCAAATGGTAAATTCGAGGGTAAATTTTAACACAAGAATAAGAGGAACTTAGCAGTATCTACGTTTATGACTTAAAAAGTTCTTCTCCAATTGGACACAGCGACCATGTAGTAATTACTGGTACATCTCAAATAAAGGAAAAAGGCAAGGAAACACTTAAAAATAAAACACGAAACTTTTGGAAGGCAGATTATAATGCCATCAACAACTACATAAGCGAGCAAAACTTCGATAACACAAGTACCAACCTCACAAAATATGAATTGTGTAAGAAAATCATCAAGAAAACCATCGACACCTTTATCCCACTCCAATCCATAAGGAAAAATCCGCAGAAACCATGGATAACTGCAACCATCTTCAAGGAGACAAAAACGCAGGCTTCGGGATATGTATAGACATAACACTACAGACGAGAACTATCAGGCATATAGACTCCAGAACAACAAACTAAAAAAACACAATTTCTAATGCAAGAATATGTCACGAACAAAACATATTTCAATCAAAATCAAACAAAAAATTCTATAAGTATGTAAGCAAAAGTCTAAATTCCAAAGTTACAAAAATTGCCCTAAAGGATACTAAAACTAACTCGATATTAGAATTCGGACACTGCAGAAACGTTTGCAGACCAATTTAAGAACATGTACACCAAAGAAAACAATCAGATCCCTATTCTTCCCAACAGCTACAGGAACATAAGTTCACTGCATACTATAAACTTCACTCCAGAGAAAGTCAAAGAAGCAATATCAGACCTTAAAACCGACTCAAGTCCTGGACCTGATGAAATTCCATCCATATTTTTAAACAGGTGTACAGAGAGTCTAAAAACACCTCTTAAGTCTTGCAATGAATGAATCAATTACCCTTGGAACTATACCAACCAGTTGGAAGGAAGCCATTATTACACCGATCTATAAAAAGGGGGACAGATTTAAACCTGAAAACTACAGACCAGTAAGCTTAATAAGTTCAGTCAGTAAACTGATGGAAAAAATTATAGTGAAGGAACTGGCAGAGTTTTCAATTATAAATGAAATCTTGCCGGACAACCAGGATGGCTTCCAGAACAATAACTAATATGCTTCGATGTTTGAATGATTGGACTGCAAACTATGATAAAAATATACCAACAGATGTAGTCTACGTAGACTACGAGAAAGCCTTTGACAAGGTACCTTTTAAAAGGCTCCTGTACAAATTGGAGCACTTTGGAATAAGGGGTTGTCTGCACAAATGGATAGGCAACTTTATACGAGGCAGGACCTTTACGGTGAGAGTAAATGGAGAATGCTCGTGCCTTTCGGGACGTGATTAGTGGAGTACCACAGGGATCTGTGCTGGAACCACTCTTATTCTTGTTATATGTTAGTGACCTGGGTAAAGAAATTACGACCAATATATCATTCTTTGCAGATGACACCAAGTTATATTGCGATGCATCGAGCCAATATTCTGACATGAAAGACGATCTAGCAACAATTGAGACATGGTCCAAAAATTGGCAGATGAAGCTAAATGCTGACAAATGTGTAGTGTTATCCATAAGTCCAGAAGATCTGGGAAACCAATATATTCTGGATGTGTTGCAACATGCCCAGTCATATAAGGATCTAGGCATTATAATATCAAATGACCTGAAATGGGACAAACACATTGCTTCTATTGTGAAAAAGGCCAATTCTTTCGCGTATTTGGGTAGAGTAAGTAGCATTCAATAATACTAGTCCACAAATGATTCTTCAGCTGTATAAGACATAGATAAGACCAAAGATTGAGTATGCACACACAGTTTGGAATCCATATTTTATCAAAGACCTAAACTTGTTGGAAGGGGTACCAAGAAGATTTACTAAGATTCCAAAGGAATTCCACAACACCGGATATGAAGCCAGGATGAAGCAAGTAGGGTTCACATCATTGGAAGAGAGAAGAACGAGAGGAGACCTAATTGAAACATTCAAAATATTGAATAACCACTACAACGGGAACATCCACAAAATTTTCTCCTTAAACCATCTTCAGTCTTCGAGGTAACTCTAAAAAACTTAATAAACAAAGGGCAAACAAACTACCAAAAAAAAAAATCTTAAGTAACAGGATAGTGTATAAGTGGAACTCCCTGACTGAAGAAATAGTGAGTGCACCGAACATCAACACTTTTAAAAACCGTCTTGACCCAAAGATGGAAGACATTGGTGGTGTGTTGGTACATTATGCATTATAGAAATATGCAATTCGACAAACTTGAACTGAATTTTGACTATTGTTTTATTGTAAACAGACTCATCGGTTTTACCACTTTCTGTTTTATTTATAAATAAATAACGAGGAGCAATTTCAAAGAGATCAACATTATACAGAGGGAGAAATTTCGGAAAAAGCTGTGGGTGATTGGATTCTTGTCAAATTTTCTGGAAAAAAGTTCATTAAGCACTTTGTTGGTCAAATCCTTGATAAAAATAATATGGTGAAATTTGCCAGACAAAAAAGCTCCTGGAAAGAAAATCTGTGTTCAGGTTTCCAGATATAGATGATGTTTCCGTGGTCTACGATCAGGCTATAACAAAGTTGTTCCCTACTCCTTTCATTGAAAGAAGAGGTGAAATATCTTTTCCAGTCTCGTTTGCCAGTTTTTTTGCCATATATTCAGTTAACTTATATAAAAAATAAACGTGAAACAAATGTTTTGCTGTTTCATTTTTACGTTTGGATTTATAACTTCTGAACCAATAAAGATAACTTCATTCTGCCAATTGCACAAAAAAATATAAAAGTGTAGGGCACTTGCCCCACAAAAATTAGTCTCTTCTCAGATTTGTTTCAGCACTAGGAAACGACACTAGCCCCGTTTAGCGGGTCATTACATTAAAAATAATAAAAATCATAAAAACTCCTACGAAAATGTAATGTCATGTTATAGCAGTTTTTCCTTAAAAACATCCCTAAGTTGCCACATAAAAGTTCACAACATGAAAACTGAAATAGTTTCATCGTAAAACGATAATAATTAATCTGAACCCGTTAATTTTTTTGCCCCAACCGACCTTAATTATATATTAAGCAAATTATATATTGCCATAAGTGCCATTTATATTCTGCATTCAGTGGCATAAGGCAAACTATTTTTCGACACTTCAATTTTGGAGTCCTACATCTGTTTGGACTAACGAAAAAGGATTTTTCTAAATGGTACATCAATATGAGCGTTTATTAATTATTATAATAGCGTGCACCCATACAAATAAATATCAGTCAAGTTTGATTAGATTTGGTTAGACTAAAGGTAAAACTTTAGACTTGAAATGCATTATATGCTTTAATATTCAAATGCAAATATAATTATAAAACGCCTTGTATCTACTGGAACCAGCCATTTATACAACTTAAGATTACAAGTTTGTAACAATAATTAACTAATGTTTTGTTCTTTTAATTATGACTAACAATAAACGCTATTTGTGACAGCATTAATTTTAACAGTCTTTATCAATCGCTTTATATTGCCAGGGATATTACAGTTGCCCATAATTTGGTGTCAGCCACCTTTCATCGGAGCACTAGAAGCATAAATATCACAACTACCACAAAATGTGATTAACAATGCCCATTGCAGTAGGGCATAACACATACAGTATTGTGTTTCTGAAAAATAGCCCTAGAATGGACGACTTTTAAATGATCGTTCACATTTTCTGCGTTGCGCTTGGTAGTATCGCATAGCGGACAGCGAAACATGCCGTCACAATTAGTTATATGATACGATAAATGTTTAAGCACACCCGTTTTGTTGCTTCTATATGTACAGAGGGGACACTGTAAAGGCACATTTAAATGTACTTTAGATAGCATTTTACAGGGAAGTTTGGTCGGGCATTGAAGTACCGGGCTGTTACCGGTGTAAATCGTCTCATATGCGATGCAGGTATATTTTCTGTCCTGGTGATTTTCCTGATTAGATTTTAGGTGTTCACTAGTTGATGGAATCTGTAGGGAATCCTGGGCTTTAAGGCGATTTCCATGTTCAGTTATATAACTAAAACAAAATGCCTCAATAATAGAATTGCAACAATATTTGGTCTATAGTTCAAGCCGGAAATAATAGTCAGTGACTCATTTTTAGTTTTAAGGCGCGCCTCGAGGGGTAAGGGAAGAGAGAAGGAAATTCCAGTGGCGGATACAATTGCTTTATAAATTAATATGTTATAATAACTATATAATGGAATAGTAATAAGTAGACTTAGGCAAATATCCACTTAAAAAAATAAAGTTTATGCACATAAATATGCATGATTTTAGTCTAAAATATGCAAAAAAACGTATATTCAAAATTATTCCTAAGTCTAGTAATAAGCAACAAAATTGTACTACAAAGAAATAGTACTATGTATTCATTAAGGCTAGGAAAAAAAGAGTCATACGATAAGGGGTTTTTCTTATCATAAAATACCATATTGAAAGTTGCATCGAAAGTTTCCATCAAAAATCAATACAATTTTAAGTTTCCTACTCGTTATCGAAGGTTTGATCAGAATTTGATTCAGAATCATTACTATCACTACTTTCAGAACCAACATTGATAATAAGAGGTTCAACTATAACTTCGACCGTAGTATCATTTTTTGTTTTATGACATATTCGATACACTTCTGCCAATTATCAGCTGTAACGTTATCAATAGCTTGGTTTAACAAACAAACATACACGGTTTTTACCAATGCATGTTCGCCCACAGTTAAATGCATTTTCACTTTTTTCGCAGGGGGGCCAAGACTTGTCGAAGCTTCGCTCTTTCCATTTTACAAATTAATATTTTGAATTAACAATACAAAAATTCACAGTCCTTCGCAAAGATGCAACCGGGGAGACATTGAAAATGATGAATAAAAACGCAAAAATGTGATTTGCGTTGAAAAATTCATATAGTTTCCAAAAGCAGAGTTTAAAAAAGTAAAAATACAAACACACGAGTGTTTATAATATTGGTATGTAATTAAAGAAATGCATTTTTAGCAATAATATTAAACATTATCATAATTAAAACAAATATAAATACAAAAAATTAAGCGAGTTTGCTAGTACTCGAGACTGATGTGTAAACATATACTATAACGACATCGGTTGTAAAAAAATGACAGCAGCAAGTTATGTTCCCAAGCGGTAACCCATCCAAGTACTAATCACGCCCGACGTTGTTTAACTTCAGTGATCGGACAAGAACTGGCATTTTCAACGTGCTATGACCGTTACCTGTACATTTTAGCTTGTTCATACAATAAAAACAAAAACATTCGCATTTATAATATTAGTTAGGATTCTTTAATAATGCGCACTGGCAGCTTCGGAGCCGATTAATTCACTGCACAAATTCGACACGAAAATCTAATCCACCAGGAATAACATCAACATATGGACACAGCATATTTACCTTATAATCTTGGGCTGACATCCTTTGATTTGGGACAGTCAATAACCAGCTTTTTCAAATTTTACTGTTTTAAACGTCTGGGCATCTGAATAATACTTTTGACAGTTCGTATAATTTAAAATAATAATATGCTTTTTATCGTCTAAAATCCGTTTAAAAACGATTTTAAATGGCAAAATTGTATAAAAATCCAAAAATTCGGACTTTTTTAGGACAATAGCCCTGGCTTCGGACGAATTTGTCGTTGATTGATTTTGAAGCGAAAATCAATTTAAATTCAACCGTCTATTAAAAATAAGCTGTGATATGAATCCAAATACACTGCAAATATAATATAATAAAAATAATACTTTTGACGGTTCGTTTAATTTTAAATATGCTTTTTTATCGGCTAAAATCCGTTTAAAACAATTTTAAATGGCAAAATTGTATATAGTATTGTCCTAGCGGCTAGAATCGGTTTACACATTTCCGTCCCATTTGCCGAGATTTACCCTCATACCGCCGCGTAAGATGTTTACACATCAAAAACTCAAGGCTATGACTTAATATTATTTTAACTGTCTGGACATCTGAATAATACTTTTGACAGTTCGTTTAATTTAAAATAATAATATGCTTTTTATCATCTAAAATCCGTTTAAAACGATTTTAAATGACACAATTGTATAAAAATCCGAAAATTCGGACTTTTTTAGGACGATAACCGTGGCTTAGGACGAATTTGCCGTGGATTTTGAAGCGAAACTTCATTTTAAATTCAACCGTCCATTAAAAAAAACAAACTTAGGTACAGAAGGAAAATTATAGAAGAGGGCCATGACTGAATATTGATTTAAAAGTCTGAATAATACTTTTGACGGTTCGTTTAGTTTAAAATATGCTTTTATATCGTCTAAACTCCGTTTAAAACAGATTTTAAATGGCAAAATTGTATGAAAATCCTTCACGGACGTCCTGGATTAGCTTGCTCCTCAATGCGTCGGCTTATAATGTTACAATCGCTTTACACATTTCCGTCCCATTTGCAGAGATTTACCTTCATACCGCCGCGTAAGATGTTTACACATCAAAAATGTGCAGCTTTGAAAACCGAAAAAATTAGGAAAATCTATTAATATATAATTAGCCATAACGTTAGTGTAATATTTTTAAACTGTTCTGATTCTGTTTAGCCCGTTTTGGCTATTTCTAGTCACTTTTGGTTAGTCGTTCAAACAACTTTCCGTTAGTTCCAACTTATTGATGTGTAAACATCTTACGCGGCAGTATGAGGGTAAATCTCGGCAAATGGGACGAAAATGTGTAAACCGATTCTAGCCGCTAGGACGGTATTATATACAATTTGCCATTTTAAATGGATTTTAGATGATAAAAAAGCATATTTTAAATTAAACGAACAGTCAAAATTATTATTTATTAATTATTATATTCGCAGTGTATTTGGATCCATAGCACAGCTTATTTTTAATGGACGGTTGAATTTAAAATGAATTTTCGCTTCAAAATCCACACGACAAATTCGTCAGAAGCCACGGCTATCGTCTTAAAAAAGTCCGAATTTTCGGGTTTTTATACAATTATGTCATTTAAAATCGTTTTTAAACGGATTTTAGATGATAAAAGAGCATATTATTATTTTAAATTAAACGAACTGTCAAAAGTATTATTCAGATGCCCAGACGTTTAAAACAATATTGAGTCATAGCCCTCTTCTAAAATTTGCAAAATTTGGTTATTGACTTTCCCAAATCTAAGGATGTCGGCCCACGATTACTAGGTAAATAAGCTGTGTCTATATATTGATGTTATTCCTGATGGCATTAGATTATCGTGTCGAATTTGTGCAGTGAATTAATCCACTCCGAAGCTGCCAGTAAGTATTATAAAATAACCCTAACTAATATTACAGATGCGAATGTGTTTGTTTGTTTGTTTCTTAAGCTTTCACGCATAAACTGTTCCGATCATCAAGAAATTTTGTACAGATATTTTCAAGAACATAGGACACTTTTAGCTTTTACCCGAGGCTTCGTTCTCGTTGATTTTTTATTATTTTAAACTTGGTTATTAAACCTAATTTTTATTCTATGACCAAGCTAAAACGTACAAGCAATGGCCATAGCATGTTAAAAATGCCAGTTCTCGTCCGATCACGAAGTTAAGCAACGTCGGGCGGGGTTAGTACTTGGATGGGTGACCGCTCGGGAACACAACGTGCTGCTGTCGTTTTTTTACAACCGATGTCGTTATAGGATATGTTTACACATCAGTGTCTCGACTACTACCAGACTCGCTCAATTTTTTTTTAGTCATTTGAACTGACTCCGATACGTTATAATCAAATTTAATATTTTTGGTTAGTTTTGGTTAGCTGCAAAAATTCGGTTCGTTTTGGTTAGTTTTAACTTACTTTAATTTTTGCAATCTATTCCGATACGGTTTAGCCCGTTTTGGTGCTTTTGGTTACTTGTGTTTAGTTTTGGTTAGTCATTCAATCAGCTTTCGGTTAGCTTTAGTTAGTTTTAAATTATTTTAGTAATTTGAACCGGTTCCAATACGTTATGGTTAATTTTAGTTAGTCGGCAAAATTCGGTTAATTCAAGTTCGTTTCACCTTATAAGCTTAATATTTTTAATCCGTTCTGATATGTTTTAGCCCATTTTGGTGGCTTTGGTTACTTTTGGTTAGTCGTTCACTTTCGTCTAATTTCAGTTAGTTTTAATTTATTTTAGTTATTTGAACCGGTTCCAAAACGTTATAACCAATTTTAGTGTTTTTGGTTAGTCACCAAAATAAGGTTAATTTGAATTAGTTTCAACTTACTTCAATATTTTTATTTTTTTCGATACGTTTTAAGCCCGTTTTGGTGCTTTTAGTTACTTTTGGTTAGCTTTGGTTGGTTATTCAATCAATTTTCGGTTACTTTCAGTAAATTCCAATTTATTTGAGCCATTTGAACCGGTTCCGATACGTTAAAACAATTTAAACGTTTTTGGTTAATAATGTAGGTCGTCGCAAAAATTCGGTTAATTTGGGTTAGTTACTTATTTTATTCTTAATCTTACGTCTTAGCCCATTTTGGTTACTCTTGATTAGTTTTGGTTCAACATCTTTTGGTTAAGTTTAGTTAGTTTTAATTTATTTTAGCCATTTGAACCGGATCCGATACGTCATATCCAATTTTGATGTTTTTGGTTAACTTTAGTTAGTCGCCAAAATTCGGTTAATTGTTAGTTTCAACTTGTTTTAGCCCCTTTTGATGCCTTTGGTTACTTTTGGTCCATTTTGGTTAGTCGTTCAATCAACTTTCGGTTAATTTCAGTTAATTTTAATTTATTTTAATCAATTGGACCAGTTCCGTTACACTATTAGGGTTTTTGGTTAGTCACCAAAATTCGGTTAATTTAAGTTAATTTTAACTTACTTCAATATTTTAAATCTATTTCGATGCGTTTTAGCCCGTTTTGATGCTTTTAGTTACCTACTATTGGTTAGTAGTTCAGTCAAGTCTCAGTAAAGTTCAGTTAGTTTTAATATATCTTAGTCATTTGAACCGGTTCCGGTACGTTATAAGCAATTTTAATGTTTTGCTTAGTTTTAGTTAGTCGCCAAAATTCGGTTAATTTGGGTTAATTCTAACTTACTTCAATATTTTTAATCTATTTCGATATGTTTTACCCGTTTTGGTGCTCTTAGTTACTTTTGGTTAATTTTGATTAGACATTCAATCACCTTTCGATATGTCATAAGCAATTATAATGCTTTTGGTTAGTCACCTAAATTCGGTTAATTTGGGTAAGTTTTAACTTACTTCAATCTTTTTAATCTATTTCGATATGTTTTAGCCCGTTTTAGTGCTTTTAGTTATTTTTGGATAGTCATGCAATCATCTTTCGGTTACTTCCAGTTAGTTCCAATTTATTTTAGTAATTTGAACCGGTTCCGATACGTTATAAGCCATTTTAATGTTTTTGGTTAGTTTTGGTTAGTCACCAAAATTCGGTTAATTTGGGTTAATTTTAACTTACTTCAATATTTTAAATCTATTTCGATACGTTTTAGCCCGTTTTGGTGCTTTTCGTTAGTTTTGGATAGTCGTTCAATACACTTTCGGTTAGTTTCAGTTAGTTCCAATTTATTTTAGTCATTAGAACTGATTCCGATACGTTACAATCAATTTAAATTTAAATAAACAAGCTAACACGATCTCTCACGCATACGACGTTATGTGTGGCAAATGTAGCATGCACTTTTTCACGATTTGAGGCTCTATTTAGGAAAACAGAAACATTTTCAATGTTAAAACAAAACGATCACCTAAACCCGCAAGCGCGACTCTCACAAGGTACATGCTCGTTTACAGTTGCAACGTTGCGACCTTCGCCCGACGGTCGTAAAATATCAGTACATTTACGACCGTCGATCGCGAACCTCTGTTAAAATAAAGCTGCTTCAAATGCTCCGCGTAACGCGCGTATACGGGCCACAATGAATTTGGCAGCGGTGCACGTTTTGTGCCGGAACGCTGTGTCCGCATTTAGAATAAGCGGCATTTTGCGAGCATTTCATACCAGATTTATTGTTAAATATTAAATATTACTTTAAGCCGCTCACGTTGGTCTGTTTTCGAACTAGTGACTGACGTCACTGACTATTATTTCCGTCTCAAGGTATAGGCAAGTTGTATGAGCAAGAAACAAATTTTGTTAAATCGACAACAAAGTTAAAAATATAACATAATTCAAAAAAATCCCTAATAGAGCTAGGACAATAACTGATGTCGACATACATTTTAAAAATATATCAAATCAAATAGTTTCCCTTATTTGTGCTTGACTACTTACTTTTTATTAAGCATTCCACTAGTGCTTTCATTATTTTTATTTGCATTGCTCTTTTTGTCTACTTCATCTCCGTCTCTATTAGCATCAACTGGTACTGTTGATAGAAAAACAGTATCAGCATCGTGACCCGTTTCACACTGCCTTTGATCCTGTTTTCCCTTACTAGATGGACATCCCCTAATGAATAAAACCATTTTAGGTTGAGGCGATTCAGCGAAATTAACAAGCAGGCTCTCGAAGCAAGTCTGAACAAATTTTATAATTTATTACATTATTTATTTATCTACGGGCCTAAAAGCAGCACTTCATCAACCTGGTTTACCGGCCAGGACAAACAATTAATTTTTAATCATTTATCACCATAAGGGGTGGTAAATAAACTGTATACCTAATTAACCACATTAATTAGTGCTGTATCAAAACAGGGTGGTGGCGGATTTATACGTTGTGAATTGAAACAGGTATTTTCGGTATTACGTACTTTAATAATGCAATACTTAATTTGCATTAAATATGTTAATACAACTTCTAACTACTTTCACTCATGCAGTCATTCACACATAAAACTAAATATACAAAAGATTACTTATTAACAAATATCTACTGAAATTCCTTGATTAGTTGATTTAAAAATAAACCTTTGTCTTTCCTGAATGTAAAATTTAATACACTTTTATGTTTTAAACTAGCAAGTTTTTCTTTCTCACAGAATACCTTGATCTCTAATATTTTCTACTTAACTTCACTAGGACAGGGATCTAACTTCAAAATTTGATTTGAATTTTACAGGAACAATTTGTGAAGCGACAAATTTTCCACCGCCATTTCTATATTCACCCACAGCAACAGGTGAGACAAGACTCTATGACATTTCTGTCTCCTAGAAAATGCGTCAAAACGCCAAAAAGACTGGGCAGATGTTTTTGGCGCCAACTTTATGCAGAGCGGTGACTGGACCGATGCATCACGTTTGGGTGTTTGTAAGGCACTAAATTGAATTTTTCCTACCGGGCGGCAGGCGCCAAACAGAAAGTCGGCTGAAAGAGTGAGAAATTCACGGGATGCATTTTGAGAGGGTGGAACCATGTTCTTTCTTTCTTTGACATATTATTGTTTACACAACACTGACTGAGACAAAGATAGATTAAATTGAGAACGATTAATAACGATTTTCTTGACGAAGTGTCAACGTGCTGTTGCATATAACGGAATCTATTATACCAACAATTCAGGTTCGGACTAAGGAGTAACTGAAATACAATGCTTTAAATGCACAAATTTCTGTTTACCTGGGGTTAAATAAATATATTCGTAGAGTATCTACAGACATACAGGATGTTATCGCCAAACTACAGGGTCTGCCCAGATTTGGTTACCAAATGG
>MU194481.1:915-18947 GCA_016904865.1 Pissodes strobi
ATATATATATATATATATATATCCAGGGCAAAGCTAGATAAGTCGCGTGCTGACTGTCTAGAGGGCAAGCACCCATAAACAGAATGCACGGGAAAGATTACAACAAGCTGTATGAAGGGCTGGAAATGACCTCACCGTGGGAATGCCAACAAATGACATACTTCCCAAATACAAATTTGATCCAACTTTCAGGCTTTTATGGAAGGAACGACCTCTATTAATGCAGACATAGCTGTCTATACAGAGGATCAAAAACCGATGAGGGTTCAATTGCTTTTTGAGGGCAGACCCAATAGATCTGAAAAGGTCGCAGCTAATAGCCCGTAAGCCCATAAGCTCCTAAGCCAATCAAATTTAATCCAGACCCATTTGCTAGTTCTTTAACTTACCCACGAATGTCCTGATTTAAAATTTGCAAATTGTATTTGAATCAATTCATTCGGAAAGCTTCAATATTAGTTTGATCTTTATGACCTGGTTTAAGAACTGTATTATATTAAATATAAAAAAGCTTCATATGATTCTTACATGTAGTAACATTTAGAGTGTAAATGACACGGGATTGATGCTTTAACTGTATGGACAAATTCACAAGTATGGGGTTTATATATCTGTATTTATATCGAGAATAGA
Organism: Pissodes strobi; assembly: GCA_016904865.1. NCBI lineage: Eukaryota > Metazoa > Arthropoda > Insecta > Coleoptera > Curculionidae > Pissodes > Pissodes strobi. The sequence continues at coordinate 1,549 of MU194481.1, forward strand.
GAAAATCAATTCTTAAAATATATGCATACCCATCAGGTTTAAATTTGAAAAGGGTTTTTATAATTTTGTATACGGCTTTCTCAGCGCGGATTTAATTGGTTTTATTTCTAAGGAAAAGCAAACGTAAATTACTTAAATCCTCGTTAAGGGTCTTAATAGATCAATAAATTAAGCTTTAGGTCGACTTTATCAATATGGGACTAACTGATAACCCTGGTTATTTATTGCATTTATCTCAAATGGATCAAATCGATTGGTGTTCTCTTGTTACTTCTGGGTAATTTTAACGCAGCATCTGTAAATCAGCTCTAAGGTCTACGCTGTTTATAAATCAGCTTTACGAGAATGTAACGGTAATTTATGTCGTAGTAATTAATTATAGAAAATTAATATTTTCATGGTTTCAGCTTCCCGTGGGAATCACTCCAGGCAAGCCAACTAACGAAGATCCCAGTCAATTCGCCTATTTTTGTCCAGACGGCAGCAAAGTCCCTATTACTGAAACACCTTGTACATGGGCCGCCAGACCTTGGCAAGGCTATATGACCAATGCCGCAGTTGCCAAATCTGTCGATGAATTAAGAAGAAAAATCGAAAATCTGAACACTATTGGCAGCAAAAATCATGCTGTTTGGCTTGAAAAAGTGTTGGAATTGAACGACAAAACTGCTCCTAAAGAAAACAAGATTATATCTCCCGGAGACTATCTTGACAAGGCAAATTACACAGGTAACTATGTCAATCAGTTCAATTAATTGAACCACACTATTATTTTGATTCTATGGATTCTTAAGTATAGATAATTTTATTTTTCAGATGTCGTTGAACGAGACTATGGCCCACCCTACAAAACTATTAGATTCTGCGTAATTTCCAACGATGAGGAAGAGAAATGTCGAACTCTTAGCAAGGCAGCGTTTTCTAGAAACATCAGACCGCGATTCGATTGCGTTTTAGAAGATACTGTGCATAATTGCATGAAAACTATTAGAGACAATGGAGCTGACATCATTACTTTAGATGGTAAGGCTATAAGATATATTTTTAGTTCAGTTGGAATTAACTAGACCCCAGCAAGCTTATTGGCACTTTTGTTGGAGGGCTACTTTTCCTTGAATGAACCAATTTGGAACGAGGAAGGGAAATTTCTTGCATGTAGGGCACCAGTCTGAGCGTAACATATCAATTCAGCCCGGTCCTGCCTAGCGAAGGCACACAGCTTTCTCGGCTGTATCTTTCTTATGTCCTCTGTGATCCGCAGCAAGTGCAAATGCCTCTTCAAGCGACAGTGCGCTATGAGGAGCCATATCACAAGCCTCATGTTACCTCTCTTCAGATTCAGAAAAGCCCTCCCCTGCAAGGCGCTGAGTCACCCAAAGGAAGCCTGCCCCAGTCCTGAAGTAGTCTAAAATAGATCCTTCTTCCGCATAATTATTGCGTTTCTTAGGATGTCAGCGATCATACTTATTATGAGCTCAGGTTCTATTGGACGCATTGCGGAATCTTGTCGTGTTAGACCCCTACACTCAGACACCAGCGCAGATTGAGTCTGTCAGACTCAAGAGCCGACGGGGCAGCTCTACTGTCCGAGCAGACGTAGATATCCTCTTAATAGGTTTTCATACCCGTATTTGAAGATCGCATAGATTGCGGCTTGGAACATGGTCGGATAAGTCCGAAGGGCGTCCCTATGGTTTCCTCATACACATCCGCTCCAGTACCACTCTTCGTTTTGGACACGTGTACCAGACGATGTCATTAACCGGACATGGCTGGCAATCCACCACAAACCACGCAACCCTATCGTGTAAATTGGTGAAGTGGGCAGTATATTGTCCGTTTTCATTAAGAGTTCCTGACATTCTTCAGCTGTGTTCATCCAGACTTTGATGTATTCCTTCGGGCTATTATTGTTCCTCAGTCTGTATGTAGACCTCGAGGTCTCATACTCCAGGAATAGGTGGAGGGGCGGCGACCCATGTATATGTGGATGCTGATAGATAATAATAAAGGTTTGAAAACATTTAAAGACAGCAAAAGAAAGGAACAAAGAATAAAATTAAAACGATCGGTCAGTATTTTTAACTGTTTCAAAGTACATCTGCATATGTCTAAAACTTTTCTGATGTATGTTTTAGCTGGTTTGGTTGATACCGCCACAAGTGATTACAACCTAAAACCGATCCTAGCTGAACAATACGGTCCCACGGGAGGTTCCTATTACGCAGTCGCAGTCGTTAAGAAAGATTCTCCAATCCAGTCATTCGAAGACTTAAGGGGCAAGAAATCTTGTCATACAGGAATTGGCAGAACCGCAGGATACATTGCACCGCTTTACACCTTAGTATCGAAAGGTTTGATCAAAGAAGGCGATTGTCCTTATCCTAAGGCCCTATCAGAGTTCTTCAGTGCTGGAAGTTGTTTGCCCGGTGCCAAAGATACAAGGTGAGTAAGTCGATATTAGCACTTCTCATTTTTAGTTAAACAAATTAAAACAAAAATTGTTGAGAATTAATTTTCCTAAGGAATAAATAAAAATATTAAAGATAATAACGAATGCGAATATTAAAAATTCATTTAGATATTCAGATATGATAAAAACATAAAAGGATACTTTGAGCATCCATTCCATTATCGAAATATTTTTTAATAATTTATAGGAGAGAGGGTCACAAGACACGATTGAGTTTAAATAGAATCCAAGAAATGTTGAGCTCTTTTGGTTAAGATAGGATTATTTTGGGTTAAAGCCATTAACTGAGTCATATTCAGGGTGGCCCAACTAAAAGGTCGCACCCCTAGTTGTGACTCCCCTGGTATATTTTAGTAAAAACCCTCGGACACGTGAATTTTTATTTTTAGGGGGACATCTTTTTTACTGTAGCTGTATAATACAGGGTGATCGAAGTTTTTAACAATTTTACAGTTTTAACTCTTGTGCGTGTTTTTGTGATTTTGAATGGTTTAATTGCAGACTGTATAGTTGTGTCTAGTGTCATAGTGATTGTTGAAAATTGAGCTCCAAAACTAACAAAAATAAAACACTTTTAACCATCCCCCTGGGAAGGAAAGGGGAAAATTCCTTAATTTAAATTCAGGAACATTCCTCGGTCTGTTTATATTACTCCGATCCTCTATTGTTCAGCTTATCTTCCTATTGTAAACAATAATTCTTGTCCATCAAAAATAAGGAGTTTTAGCATAGATAGCGTTATCAAGGATACTGAATACTGCGGACGTAGCGGCGGTTGTGACGTTCTATTCATTTATACTGCGTTCCAAGTTTGATATTTTGTGGATATATAAAACATACAAAAAATATGGCTGAGAGACTCCAATGCTGTGGATCACTAAATGCATTCTCATGTTACGTATGCAGGTCATGTCTTAATATCTACCATAAAAGGTGTGTAATGAAAAATTGAAATAAATACAAGCTAATTTCAACTCACATACTTATCTGCTGTAAGCTAGAAAGACAAGCAGAAATAGAAGAAATAAGAGAACAAAAAAGTATATTGGAGGAAACCCTTCAGGATTCTGAAGCAAAAGACCGCCATATTGAAAAATTAATTAAAGACAAGGCGAGTACTTTGGAGGAAGCTATAAAAATAGAACGGGAACTTAACGTGCTAATAAAAAAGCAAGAAGAAAACATTGGTATATTGGAGGTAGAAATTAAAGACCTTCGTAGCCGACTTAAGATGTTTGAAAAGAATCAGCTGTCATTGGTATCATCCTCAACTCAAACAGACATAAAAACAATTAAAAATATATTCATCACCACAAGTAAGAAAAGAGATGATGAGGACGTTGCTTTATTAGAAAAAAAGGATGCGGCTATACAGGTTACAATGATACAAAAAGGTAACAAACAACAAAAGGAAAATCTAAAACAAGATTCTACACATTGTGCAAAGAACAAGGACAAACCTTAAAAAAAAAACAAACAACAGCAACACTACCTAAAGTACACAGCGAAATACTTACTGTGCATGCACAGGTAATAGCCAAAGCAAACTATTCACCAAAAAAAGGTAACACCCCCGATAATGACCAAGGACACAGGTAAAGACAAGAAAAATATTATGTTTTTGTGTGATCAGAATGGACAAGGTATTTATAAACACCTAAAAAATAGTGAATTGCTTAATAACTACTCTCTCGTTTCTTTTATTAAACCCAGTGCACAGTGCGCGGATGTTATAACTGGCATGGATAAACTGAGTAAAGAGTTTACATATAAGGATGTTGTAATTATTATGGCGGGAGCTAATGACCTAAACAATAGAAAATACCCCTCGGTAAAGTATATTAAAGATAGGATTATGGAATGTTCAAATACGAACCTTTTTTTTTTATCTATACCAATTATACATAAAAATCAGCATAACTCCAAACAAATAAAAAAAATTCAATGAAAGATTTGCTGAGCTATTATACAAAATCAATAGATATACTGAAATAAATATATGTTATATGGATGTAAATGACCAAAATGGGTATAAATATAGGGATTATTTATTGTCCAGGAAAGTTGAGCAAAAGATTTTAATGCCTAAAATTACAAAAAATTTAATTTTTGTTAATTCAATATTGCCAAAAAAAATGACATTGTTTGTAAAGACAAAATAATTCCAAAATCAACACCCTCCAGAGATCTTGAACAAATTGAGATTATAACTGTGGCAGGGGGGACTGAGGGTGCACCTGCAACTCAAGATTTTTTATTGGATAAGAATGAAAATGTATTAAGTTCTCTTCCAATTATACCACGTATATCGTCTGATGTAAGTGTTCCTTCCTTTTCATGTATTAACTCTTTCCTATTCGAACCAGAAGGTTCTACAGAGCTTGGTGATTACTTTGCTCAAAGCCTTAGTAATTTTTTGCCTCAGAAATACGGAAAATCGTTGTATAATACTTTTTTATTGATGGAACAGTCAGCAATAATATTTCCCATTTAAATTCGAAGCTTTCAAAAACAAATGTTTTTAAAATAATATATGTTAACATGCAATCAATAAAAAATAAACTAAACTCTCTGGAGGTTATTCTCGCTGAAAATGAACCAACTATATTTTGTGTTGGTGTATGAATGACGATATTTTAAATATAGATATAGGTCATAAATATAAATTAGCATGTCATTTTTCAAGACAAAAACAAATCCATGGGGGTACTGCTATATTTGTAAATAAAAATAAAAATTTTAAAGTGTTAAGGTTTATTGAAAAATTGTGTATTGAAATGTATTTTGAATGTTGTGGTATTGAAATAGAGATAGGAAACTTAAAAACATGTATTGTGTGTGCTTATAGGTCTAATTTATGTTCATATGAGGTATTTCTTGATAGTTTATACTCTGTTATAGGTGAGTGTCTCAAATTATGTTTGTGGAGACCTAAATCTTGACTTTTACAAGCCACAAGAAAAAAGACACGTTGTTGATATACTACAATGTTTTAGCCTAGAAATTACTAGCTCTGAATATACCCGAGTGTTTACTAATTGCTTAGGGGTTACATCTAAATCTAAGTTGGATTACTGTTATACAATTTTTTTATCGGAACTATGCGGAACATATGTAAAAGATTTTTCATTTGAAGACCACTATGCCCTGGAACTCCATATATTAATGGAACAATATGTAAAAAAAATCAAGTAAAAGGCAAGAGTACAAAAAAAGAATTCTCATAAATAGCTTTATTTATACCTTTTCGTATGCCTTTGACTTTTACTGCCCAATTAAAACCTTTAAAATATTAATAAACAATAGACCGGAATGGGTTAACCAAAATATTGTGAGCTAATTAAAATCATTAATTAAATATCACCCTGTCGCAAGTTTGAACTTGAAAAATGTTATATAAACATTCACTGTTAATTATAAACAATTTGAGCGGTCGACGGGAGCGACTTTAATCCTTAATGATGCAGCCATCAGCATTTTGTAACATATAAATACGCAGGCAAACGCCGAGTTAATCAGACTTTCGGGTCTCTCAAACCGCTCAATTAGTCGCTGGGCAGTACACAGGTACGTCCACTTCTAGTTGTTCTATCCCACAACCGCCATAACTGAGAACACTTATACACAGGTATAAGGTTGTCAGGTCCTTACCTAACCTGGGTGAACGTATGCATAGGTATAAGCCATTCGGGGGCTACTAAAAAGTATAGAGAGAGTCGAATTTATGAAGTATCAGAACTTTTAGTGAAGGGATAGTTTTTGGGGAGTTTCAAAGAGGAGTGAAAGTGCCTTAGCAATTTGTGATAACCTAAAAAGACTTACCTTATAAATATCAGAACAAATACCTAAATAAAAGACAACCCGCTCACATAAACTTTATTAATAAAATAGTGACGTCGCTTGCTAGACAAACTTTGAACTAAGCCACCCTCGCTTGCCAAGTGATTTAATTTGAGCGTCGTGACACTCATAATTCATCTACGTCACATCTAAAATAGTGACGCCAAGCAATTAAGTGTTATTTGGCCATAGTGCCGCCATCTTAATGAACATACGTCACAACAACAGTAATAACTTAAATTAAACATAAAAATCAAGTAAATCATTAAGTAATTAAACATTTAATAAACGCAGGCTAGGTCAGTTTAGCTATTGCATAAAATCTAAGCACATATTGGTTCGAATCACGCGCCGAGGTACGGCCAAGTGCTGCCATCTACGAGCGGTCGCCGTCATCAAAGACAGAGTACGGACACGTGCTGCATCCACGGACGCTTGCCGAAGTACGGGCGGTCGACATTACGGGCGGTCGACATCACAAGCGCCATCTAGGGGTCCTTGTTCATACCTGGAACAAAGAAAGAAAGACGGTAACTACGTTGTGGGAGCTGCTTTATTTTTGGCGAAGGTGCTAGTCAGTACCAAAAACACAAATATAGTTAATTATATGGAACAGACATCAAAATGGAGCAATACAACAGATTTGTATAGGAGAAACTAAAGGAAACCATGGAGCAAGCAGGAGAAACAAGTGAAGAGGACGAAGAGAGGAAAAATATAATTATATGGAAGAAGTACTCAAGTAAAAGAAGAATTTAAGCAACTAAGAAAAAAAAACAAAAACTAGGAGAGACCCGAAGCTTCAAAATGTAAATAGTGTAAATATAAAACCCAAGTGCTCATAGAAAATGATATATACAAGGCACTTAGGAGGTTAAAATATAAATAAGAAAAATATATAGTAAAACATAGAAAATATATAGTGAAACATAGCATAATATAAGCCAGTGTAAATAAGACAAGTATATAGATAAACACACTTAGGAAGTTAATAAACTACATAGAAAAATAAACATAGTATAGAACCTAGGATATATGAAGAAAAATGAAGCTAGAATATTAGCGAGTAAATTAGTAGGTAAACTATGTATGCAAAATAAATAGGTGAAGAAAAAGTGAAGATATATATAGTAAAGCACAAGTAAATGTGAGTTGCCATTAGAATTGTGTTTTGAAAGTATATACAGGAGGAATATATGTGTATACGAGGAAGTATTATGAAGTAAAGTGTTCTCCGGCCTAAATAAGATTGCAACGATGGATGGTCTAAAAGATAACATCACAGCAAAAATTTTAGGCATGGAAAAGTTGAGCATATAGGGACTAAAGTAGCTACGCTGACGTTCAAGGAAGCCGAGCAAGTATTTTGGTACCGAGAAGCTCAAGGGCAAAGTACCCAGGTGAAATGTTACATAAGCAAGAAATGTTTATGTAAAGCATGAAGAATATAGAAGAAGCACACATAAGTTGAAAAGTTGTTTATGTAAAGTGAGAAGAAATATAGATGTTTTTGAGAAAAGAAGAAGCGTACATAGTGAGGAAATATATAAGCAAAAGGTGTTTATGTAAAGCTAATAAAGTGAAATAATGGAGAAATATATAAGCAAAAGATGTTTATAAAATGTGTGAGAGCATACGTGGATATATAAATAATAATATAATGTTTCTCTGTCCTACACAATTTACATAAAGCTAGCATAGATATACATAGCGTGCCTATATACATTTAAAGTAAGCCTTGAGTAAGAAAAACTTAAGATATGGAAAGTAAATATAAGAAACATAGAATAAAATAAATATATGGGAAAATGTATATACAAGCGATACCACGAAGTGTATTGAAAAGCAGTAAGAAAGTGTAAATAATGTATATATAACCTTACCTTGAGAACATGCCGCATGGATCACAATTCACAATCCAGGACCAGTCAGGAGCCATTGGAAAGCACCAATCGAGTCCATACAGGACTAAGCCATTCGAACAATCACTAGCAGAAGGGATCGACTAGGGATTCCTAGAAGATAAAAAAAGTATAAGAAATTATAATATATATGAATGAAATACCTGCAGCAGTAGACAACGAATTAGATAATTTAAAAAATAATTCAATAATAACAAACCTTAAATCAAATCTTGCCAAAAATCATATTTACGATACTTATATTTGATTGTATTCTTTAGCCCATCCAATGCCAACACACGAAGAAGCAAATCAAGTCGACGCCATTTTACCACGCCTTCCAAGGAACAAAGAACCGACTACGAGACTACGAACTATGGCAGACAGCATTGCAAGAGAAGACCGCTACAAGCACCATCTACCAGGCTTTGCGTAAACAAGCAGTCCGCAACACAAAAGCAAACTACTTAAATGGAACGTCGGACAGCCGACAGCAAAGGAATATGTAAACAATGACATATCCAGTCGCCACGGAAGCGTAACGTATAAATCTCTATTAATTTATATAGCATTATTAATATTAACTCATCGAAGTGACACGAGATTGCATTGCCAGGCGATAACTTAAGAAAATAATAAGATTCATAAAGACATATGATATGTTGCAAAGATACTTCATTACTTTAAACAAAGCTAGCATGTTGAATTGAGTCAGCAAATAAAATAAATTGAGTGATTTGATATACCAATGTCAACAAGGTTTGGATAGGTCAAGAAATATAACTGAGTCAATAAACTGTTATAATGCTGTTAGCAAATAATTTATACATAGACTGGACAGTCTATATACTATGTAGTTTTGATAAATTTGTAAATAATGGATTTAAAAATAAGAAGTAAAGAACAATGGCTAAATAGAATATAGACAGGACCGGCATTTGCAATTTATTCTAAAAAGAAATAAGTTTAACATACCGTAATATTGTTAATAAAGGATAGGTAATTTATTTTTAGACAGAGCCGCAATAAGTTGATTTTTAATGCCATGGAAAAAAATTCATTATCTTTATAGATATACCGCACTAACAGTCCTTTTCCAAAAAACTAACAGCTATAAAGACAATGAATTAATGTCACCTCTGTTGGGATGGACGCATCTTAATAGAGGAGATATCATATGAAAGGTATCTTATTGTCCATAGACGTAAAAATCTAGTTTTAAAAATGGCATTATAAGCCAGTATAAAAAGATGTTCTCAAAACGGATAGGTTTGCACTAGATATAAGGTAGAATAGATCAATAAGCGTAAAGAAATCAAATCGAGAGAATTTTTGTCATATATAATGAGTAATAAGTTAAAGACAGAACCGTATTTAAATAATACGTTTGTCACGTAGTTGCTTTATTAACACAATGAATATTAAGACGTAAAACGTTATTGGCCATAGATGCAAATAAATTTTGAAATAATACATCTCTAGTAAACAGCCGGGTTTATCAAATTATGATTTTGTTAATAAGACAACAAAAAACGTCACAAATAAGAAAACATAGGATAAGATTATAACATTGTTAGTATAACTTGTAAAACTATTTTTCTTTGGTTACATGTACCTATAACTAGCACAAAGAGCGAGGCAAACCATACAAGAACTTACTACATGAAATGGAAATGAACAAGTCCACTGACGAAATATATATTAAATTATAATAAATTTAGGTACAATACAGTATGTCTTCTCGAACTGAGGTCGGTTCTCTCTCTTTTAAAACAAATAAGTCAGGTTAAAACGTTGGGGACCAACGTTATCAGGGAGGGGGAATGTGTGAACTAATTAAAATCATTAATTAAATATCACCCTGTCGCAAGTTTGAACTTGAACTTGAAAAATGTTATATAAACATTCACTGTTAATTATAAACAATTTGAGCGGTCGACGGGAGCGACTTTAATCCTTAATGATGCAGCCATCAGCATTTTGTAACATATAAATACGCAGGCAAACGCCGAGTTAATCAGACTTTCGGGTCTCTCAAACCGCTCAATTAGTCGCTGGGCAGTACACAGGTACGTCCACTTCTAGTTGTTCTATCCCACAACTCCCATAACTGAGAACACTTATACACAGGTTTAAGGTTGTCAGGTCCTTACCTAACCTGGGTGAACGTATGCATAGGTATACGGCATTCGGGGGCTACTAAAAAGTATAGAGAGAGTCGAATTTATGAAGTATCAGAACTTTTAGTGAAGGGATAGTTTTTGGGGAGTTTCAAAGAGTAGTGAAAGTGCCTTAGCAATTTGTGATAACCTAAAAAGACTTACCTTATAAATACCAGAACAAATACCTAAATAAAAGACAACCCGCTCACATAAACTTTATTAATAAAATAGTGACGTCGCTTGCTAGACAAACTTTGAACTAAGCCTCCCTCGAGAAGACATGCATTTCATATTAATTGGGTATAGTGTAAACTCTTAATTCATCTATAATCTTAAACACGCCTTTATTAGTATACAGTCTAACCGTTGTTAAGTTTGTTTGTAAATAAACTTGTTATTGTTTTTATCGATGTGTCTCCTTTATTATCTCTTCTCAACTTGACGGAGTGCGTTCCTAAATCTGAGTTACTCTCCTACACGCTAAGTAAGGCGTGTCGTCACAGATAAAAAATACAAGTCGTGACAATATAGTAAAAATTTGAAGAAAATTTTTCAACTAACTAAAACAAACGAAAGTCTAATTATTCGATACAAAATTTTAAAAAGCGAACACAAAAAATTAATAAATAAAACAAAAAGGGAATACTTTCAAGACAAAATTGAAAACTCTAAAAATAAAAATAGGGAAATCTGGCGCATAGTAAACAACAACAAAAATAAATCTAAAAATAATGATATAAATATTACAATTAAAGTAAATAATGAGGTCATAGATGATCCCGTTGAGGTCTGCAAGGCCTTTTTAAATTATTTTGAAAAAATTCCAAGGGAACTTTTTGAAAAAGCGTACCCTTCTGGAAATAAAGATGTTGATGACTGTGTACTTTTGTCAAGAAACTGTAGTTCTTTTGTATTCTTACCAGTTACTCCAGACATGGTGCTGGATGCGATAAAAGAACTTAAAACCACAAACTCTGTCGGATTAGATTGTATTCCAAGCAAGGCTCTGAAAGCTACTGCGACTCACATTGCCAGCCCCTTAAGCTTTATCATAAATCAATCCTTTTCTCAATGTAAATTTCCTACTCACCTAAAAATAGCAACTGTCCTACCAATATTTAAAAACGGATCTGCAGACGATTTAAGTAACTTTAGACCCATATCAATTCTTAGTGTTATTTCTAAAATATTTGAAAAAGTAATTTACAAACAGATGTATAATTATTTAACAAAATATGAACTGCTTAGTACATTTCAGCATGGATTTCTTAAAAATAAAAATACTGAAACTGCTTGTTATGAATTTATAAGTTATATTTATAACAATCTAGATAAGAAAAAAAAAGTTGCTGGGATTTTCTTTGACATGTCAAAGGCTTTTGACTCTATTAACATTGACATTGCCCTTAAAAAACTATCTGCGCTGGGTTTTAGGGGAAACATGCTAGAGTTACTTGGATCCTACCTTCAGTCAAGAACAATGTGTGTAAGAAATGGGGATGTACAGTCTGAAACTATTGAAGTAAAACAGGGATCAGTCCTTGGCCCGTTAATATTCCTAACATACATAAATGATCTTCCCGAAAAATTAAAAGCAGATTGCTGTGCTATGTTTGCAGACGATGTAAATGTCTGTGTGTCTGCAAATACGTCGGAAGAACTTAACTGTAAATTAAACCAAATATGTTTTAATTTTAACGAATGGGGTACTAAAAATAAATTAATTTCCAATATCCAAAAGACTGTCTACATAAAATTCTCTTCGAATAACAACAAAACTTCCTATGAATTGGGTAATATAGTATAGTAATTGGGTATATATATGGCAACTAACAAACTAACAGTGATAAATGAAACCAAATTTCTTGGTATTAAAATAGATGGAGGTCTCTAAATTGGCAAAGTCAGGTGGAGCATGTCTGCAAGGAACTAAACTCTACCTACTACGCTATAATGCGCCTTAAAACTACACTAGATAAAAAAAGCCTTATGAATGTTTACTATGCGTTAGAGTATTCTGTGTTATCATATAATGTGATCTTCTGGGGAAATGCTTTTAACATTGGAAATGTTTTTGTTTTCCTATTATGGGGTATCAAATCACGAAAATGTGCATGCTACATTTGGCACATCGCGTAATATACATGAGAGATCGTGTTAGTCTGTTTCTGAGGATGGAATAGGTTCAAATGACAAAAATAAATTAATGCTAACTGAAACTAACCGAAAGTTGATTGAACGACTAACACAAACTAACAAAAAGTAACCAAAAGCACAAAAAGGGTTAAAATGAATCGGAACAAATTAAAAAAATAAAAGTAAGTTAAAACTAACTCAAAGTAACCGAAATTTGGCGAATAACCAAAACTAACCATAAAAATTAAAATTGGTTATAACCTATCGGATCCGGTTCAAATTACTAAAATAAATTGGAACTAACTGAAACTAACCGAAAGTTGATTCAACGACTAACCGAAAGCAACCAAAAGCTCCAAAAAAGGCTAAAACGTATCGGAACAGATTAAAGTAAGTTAAAACTATCCAAAACGAACCGAATTTTGGCGACTAACCAAAACTACTCAAAAACATTAAATTCGATTGTAACGTATCGGCGCCGATTGAAATGACTAAAATTAAGACTAACTGAAATTAACTGAATATTGATTGAACGACTACCCACGACGACTATCTAACCCAACCTAACCCAATCTAACCTAAACTAATCAAAAGCACCAAATATGGCTAAAACGTATCGAAACAGATTAAAAATATTTATAGTAAGTTAAAAATAACCCAAATTAACCGAATTTTGGCGACTAACCAAAATTAATCAGAAACATTGAAATTGGTTATAACATATCGGAAAGATGATTGAATGACTAACCAAAACTAATCAAAAGTAACCAAAAGCACCAAAACGGACTAAAATGTATCGAAATAGGTTACACAAATTAAAGTAAGTTAAAACTATCCAAAACAAACCGAATTTTGGCGATTAACGAAAACTAATCAGAAATATTATATTTGACTATGACGTATCGGAGCCGGTTCAGATGAATACTCTCGTTTCTTGACAGTGAGTTTCCAAGGTCGCATAACAACACGGAAAATTTTAGTGAACGTCACGACACGGTTTATGCATAACTGATTATAACGTATCGGAACCCGCTCAAATAAGTAAAATAAATTGAGCCTGAAACTAACCGAAAGATGATTGGACGACTAACCAAATCTATTAAAATTGATTAGAACGTATCGGAACCAGTTCAAATGACTAAAATAAGTTGAGACTAAGTGAAACTAACCGAAAGTTGATTAGACGACTAACCAAAACTAACCAAATCTATTAAAACTCATTATAACGTATCGGAACCGGCTCAAGTAAGTGAAATACCTGGAGACTAAGTGAAACTAACCGGAAGTTGATTAGACAACTAACCAAAACTAACCAAATTTATTAAACTTGATTATAACGTATCGGAACCGACTCAAATGACTAAAATAGGTTGAGACTAAGTGAAACTAACCACAGATCTAGGAAGGGGAAACTAACCGCAAGTTGATTAGACGACTAACTAAAATTAACCAAATCTATTAATATTGATTATAACGTATCAGAACCAGCTCAAATAAGTTAAATAAGTTGAGACTAAGTGAAACTAACCAAAAGTTGATTAGACGACTAACCCAAACTAACCAAATCTATTAAAATTGATTATAAATCGAAACCGACTGAAATGACTAAAATAAGTAGAAACTAAGTGAAACTAACCGGAAGTTGATTAGACGACTAACCAAAACTACAAATTTACCAACCAACTTAATTATAACGTGTCGGAACCGACTCAAATGACTAAAATAAGTTGAGACTAAGTGAAACTAACCGAAAGTTGATTAGACGACTAACCAAGACTAACCAAATCTATTAAAATTGATTATAACGTATCAGAACCAGCTCAAATAAGTAAGTAGACTAAGTGAAACTAACCGAAAGTTGATTAGACAACTAACCAAAACGATCCAAATCTATTAAAACTGATTATAACTTATCGAAGCTGGCTCAAATAAGTAAAATAAGTTGAGGCTAAGTGAAACTAACTGGAAGTTGATTCGACAATTATCCAATACTAAAAAAAAATATTAAAATTGATTATAACGTATCGCAACTGACTCAAATGACTAAAATAAGTTGAGACTAAGTGAAAATACCCGAAAGTTGATTCGACGATTAATCAAGACTAACCAAATCTATTAAAATTGATTATAACGCATCGTAACCCGTTGAAATGACTAAAATAAGTTGATATTAAGTGAATCTAACCGAAAGTTGATTAGCCGACTAACCAAAACTAACCAAATATATAAAAATTGATTGTAACGTATCGGAATCAGCTCAAATAAGTAAAATAAGTTGAGACTAAGTGAAACTAACCGAAAATTTATTCGACTATTAACCAAAAATAACCAAATTTATTAAAATTGATTATAAGGTATCGTAACCGGTTCAAATGACTAAAATAAGTTGATATTAAGTGAAACTAACCGAAATTTGAATTGACGACTAACCAAAACTGACCCAATCTATCAAAAATGTTTATAACGTATCGGAAACGGTTCAAATGACTAAAGTAAGTTGAGATTGAGTGAAACTAACTGAAACTTGATTGGACGACTAACCAAAATTAACCAAATCTATTAAAATAATTATAACACATCGGAACCGCTTCAGATGACTAAAATAAGTTGACACTAAGTGAAACTAGCCGAAAGGTGATTAGACCATTAACCAAATCTAAACAAATATATTAAAATTGAGTATAGTGTATCGGAACCGGCTTAAATGAGTAAAATAAGTTGAGACTAAGTGAAACTAACCGAAAGCTGATAGGACGACTAACCAAATCTATTGAAATTGGTTACAACATATCGGAGCCGGCTCAAAAAAGTAAAATAACTTGAGTCTAAGTGAAACTAACTGGAAGTGATTAGACGACTAACCAAAAGAAACCAAGTTTATTAAACTTGATGATAACGTATCTGAACCGACTCAAATGACTAAAATATCTTGAGACTAAGTAAAACTAACCGCAAGTTAATTAGGCGACTAACCAAAACTAACCAAATTTATTAAAATTGATTATGACGTATCAGAACCAGCTAAAATAAGTGAAATAAGTTGAGACTAAATGAAACTAATCAAAAGTTGATTAGACGACTAACCCAAACTAACCAAATTTATTAAAATTGATTATAACATATCGGAACCGACTCAAATGACTAAAATAAGTTGAGACTAAGTGAAACTAATCGGAAGTTGATTAGACGACTAACCAAAACTAACCAAATCTATTGAAATTGATTTTAACCTATCCGAATCGACTCAAATAACTAAACTAAGTTGAGACTAAGTGAAACTAACTGAAAGATGATTCGACGACTAACCAAAAATAACCTAATCCATTAAAAGTGATTTTGACAAATTGTAACCGGTCCAAATAACTAAAATAAGTTGATACTAAGTAAAATGAACCGAAAGATGATTAGACGAATAACCAAATTTATCCAAATCTATTAAAATTGATTATAACGTATCGGAACCGACTCAAATGACTAAAATAATTTGAGACTAAGTGAAACTAACCGAAAGTTAATTGAGAGACTAATTAAAACTAATCAAGTCCATTAAAATTGATTATAACGTATCGGACCTGGTTCGAATGACTAAAATAAGATAAGACTAAGGGAAACTAACCGAAAGTTGATTCGACGACTAACCAAAAATAATCTAATATATTAAAATTGATTTAACGTATCGTAACCGGTCCTAGACGACTAAAATATGCTGATACTAAGTGAAATTAACCGAAATTTCATTAGACGACTAACCAAAACTAACCAGATATATTAAAATTGATAATAACGGATCGGAACCGACTCAAATGAATGAAAATAAAATATTTTAAGACCAAGTGATACTAACCGAAAGTTGATTGAACGACTAAACCAAACTAACCAAATCCATTAAAATTAATTAAAACGTATCGGAACCGGTTCAAATGACTAAAATAAGTTAAGACTAAGGGAAACTATCAGAAAGTTGATTGGACGACTAACCAAAAGTAACCAAATCTATTAAAATTGATTATAACGTAACGGAAACGGCTTAAATAAGTAAAAAGAGTTGCGACTAAGAGAAACTAACCGAAAATTGTTTAGACGATTAACCAAATCTATTAAAATTGATTATAACGTATTGAAACTGACTCAAATGACCAAAATAAGTTGATACTAAGTGAAATTAACCGCGTTAGATCGGAGATTGAGATACGAATCGAATGCAGTTTTTACAACCACCACTAATGTTATAAATAGTAAAAACGAACGAAACTTGAAGTAATATGCATTTATGTGGTATATTTTGGTAAACTAAACTTGGGTAATCTGCTAAAAGTCATTTTTTACATTAGATTGTGTTAAGGGTGGGTGAGGGTGACTTTTAGTTTCTCACGACAGACTAGCCGTGTTTCATATCGTTAGATCGAGGAATGTGAGACGAATCGAATGCAAATGGTCTTTTGCTTTTTACAACCACACTTATAACGTTTCAAATTGTCAAAAAGAACGAGACTTGAAGTAATATATATTTATTTGGTATATATTGGTAAACTAAACTTACGGTATCTAACCTGATCTCACCCAAACTTCTATCACAATTATGAGTTTTCTCAGATCTCAAATTTAATAAGCGTTGCATTCTGCTTCGGCATTTTCAATGTCCCCCCGGTTGCATCTTTGTGAAGGACTGTGAATTTTTTGTATATTCTATGTTATTATGTGTATGTGTGGTGTCGGTGAGTGTGTGTGTGTGAGTTAGTGTGCGTAGGTATATATATATATATACTTAAAGAAGGAAATAGGTATTGCGGCATTTAAAAAAAAAGAGGAAGAAGCTAATGGGCTGAACCGCAGAGTATGAGTATAAGCAGAAAATGATAGATTATGGTAACCCGGCGACACGTGTTT
>JAEQML010067605.1:0-18947 GCA_016904865.1 Pissodes strobi
TAGCTGTGCTTTACACCTACTAGGGGGGTTAGTTAAATGCTTTTATGACGCTACTCACATGTAGCCAAAAGTAGATATTCAAAGCCAGTGTTCGAATTTATGAAAGAACTTCCTGTCTCCTGTCTTTTATCATTTCATTTCCTTTCATGAAATCCACATAACATAGACTAGAGTAGACGCAAAGCTGTAAATTATGCATCCGGTCTAAGTCCAAAGTTTTCAACTGCTCACAGATAATTGCATTCCATCCGTTCTATTCTACACATACATTTCATGCATTTCTAAATTATATTATCAGAATGTTCGGCAAAGTCGTTAAAATTAAGTTCCGAAGCATGTATAGGTGTTGGCCATTTGGCAAGCGAATGTTTCGTAACTTATAATATTGAATTTAGACACCGTGAGATAAAAGGCGTTATTTTAAATTTTTTGTGGGGCGAATCTATGCTTTCATTTGGCCTTTAATTTTTGAGATTTTTGAGATTTGAGTTAAGTTGGTATGTTGGAGAGGAGAGTAAAGAGGGAAAGAAGGAGATTGAAACTAGAAAGTTAGACACGATCTAGCCAGTTACGTGGATAAGTGAACTCGAGTTCAAAATTAGCTGAAATGTCTAAAAGTATAAATAATTAAGGAGATACCTGAAGCCTTAGCTCGGTTCAAGAAATCTCTCACAATTTTGTTGTAATATTCAGAAAGAATTTCTAGTTTGAGGTCGTTATGTACGTATAACTGTGTTAAGGGCGTAATATAGAGAATTTACAATCATTATTTTAAAGTATTTGGAAACTATGGAAACTATGTCCAAAACCATATATTAGCATGGATTTTCTAACATCATTTGCAATCTAGACAATAAACTCGCTCAAAAAGAACTAATGGATAAAAGCCCGCAAGGGAATATTACTCTAATATGCAGACGCCCACACGCTATCTGAACAATAGTAAATTCCTCAGGTGGAAACGTTTTATGTGATGAAAATATCTGCTTGGGAACCGAATGCTGCAACACAGATAATTCCATAAAATTGGAAAAAACGCTTAGATTCGTTTCGAAGTTACAGGCAGTAGAAAAAAATATGGTTAATATTAAGGGTGCATCATTTCATCATTTAGTTATTTCTGAAGGAAATCAATGTCTATAATTTGGCCATAAAAGGGGCCTTTTTGTAGTAATTCTTCATCTCATAATTAGCGTTAAAGAGAAGTGGACAGTGGTCTTCTAAGTAGTCATATTCGGCTTCTGAGTAAGGAGGGTTATTTACCGCCACCTTGGTTTAGGTGGCGTGAAATGACCTCTGGTTCATGTTTCGCCACTATGCTCTTGTGATCCGGTTCCAAGGGTGAAAAAGAAGAAATAGTGCATGATGGCACCTCCCAGATCAAAATATTCCGAAGGTAAAATAGCCTCCCATTCGGAGATCTCCGGGTGGAGGCTGGCCTAGGGTGACCATCAGGCCTGAACGTCTCCAAGACAGAAAATACACTGCGCTTGGACTTCTGCAACATGAGAGGCATCAAGGCAAATATTAGCTCGGTCTGCCAGCACCTAACATCAAAAAACCACCGTTTTTAGCTCTATCAGAAACAAAAGTGAAAACAAGCTTTACACTTGTTCACTTGAATATACCCGGATATAACATTTACTTCCGATTTCGACATAACTCTGGATTATATGTTCTTATACGAGACGATTTATGTTGTCAATGAGAAGAAACGACGAACCTAAGAACTTCAAGCCGAGACCTTTGCTATAAGTCACAGACTGACTCAGCCGGTTGACGAACCAGGATCCCTGAGCGTCAAACAGACTCTTCTAGCCTCTTGGATCTATTCTTAACAACTTATCCTGACCTCTACACCGTAACTTTCCAACCTCCGTTGGGGTCATGAGACCACAGTCTTATCTCCACAACCTGTGAACTAGCCATCAAAAAAAGGAGCCACAGGTTCCCCGAAAGGTTTGGCACTATAAATCTGCACAGTGGCGTGATCTTCGCTAGTTTTACCTTCTTTCTCCTTGAAAAGATGTCTGCTTTAGGAATAAAAACACATCTGAATCTGCTGACGAGGTTATTCATCTTATCCTAGCTAGTATGGAAGCTTTCATCCCCTCTTCTATGAAACGTGTCTCAAACAGTAAACCATGGTTTGGGAAAAACTGCTCAAGAGCGGTCAGTGCTAAAAATGTTGCCTACCGCAAATGGCGCCGAGGTCCGACAACCGAAAATCGAAATATATTCATCACGACTAGAAACCAGTGTAAGCGGACCATTGCCGAGAGCAAGGAGGGATATAACGAGCAGATCAAGAACAAGCTTCTCAACTCTCCTGATGGATCAACATTCTTTTGGTCGGTTTCCAAAGCTGTCAGTCAGGTTTTCTAAAAGGCGTCAATCTCACCACTGACCAAAGATACAATACAATACAATACAATACAATACAATAGTTTATTGATGTTAATACAATTTACATGTTTACACAAGTCATAAAAATCAAATAAACCAAACTATAATATAATTTGGATTTTAGGAAAGCTTACAATATAAGAGAAATAGTATTAAAGACATTTAACAAGTATAACATGTAACATAAATCAAAATACATCACAATTAAAATACTCATCAAAGCTATAAAATGCATTTCTAATTAACAATTCCTTTATTCTATCTTTAAATTGGCTTGATGGTAAGTCCCTTAGGTTAGTGGGAAGTGTATTAAAAAATTTAATGGCCAGGTACCTAGGGCCATCCTGACACCTTTTTAGTAGAAGCTCTAAGGGATATTGTTGTGTCATCGCCAAAGAGTGTGAACTTAGCATTTGGATACACCAATGGTAGGTCGTTTAATGCTAAAAAGAGAATTGGGCCCAAAATAGAGCCCTGTGGGACCCCAATGGTAATATCACTCTCGACCGATTTCACGCCTTGCACCCCCACTGCCTGGGTTCTTTCAGACAGATATGAGCTCAATAAGGTCAAAATTATACTCTCGTAGCTTCCGAATGAGAATACCATGATCGATGCAGTCGAAGGTCTTACTAAGGTCGCAGAAGAGGGAAACAGTATACTCCATCTCATCAAATGACTCCAGCACACAAGACACCAAGTCAACTATGCCCAAAGTTGTATTTCTGCCATTCCTGAAACCAAACTGACAATCTGTAAGCAAGCCATTATGTTCGAAAAAATCTGTTATTTGCCTAGCCATACACTTTTCAAAACTCTTTGAAACCACTGGCAAAATAGAAATAGGCCTGTAATTTTCAGGTAATTGTTGATTTCCTTTCTTGTGTATAGGTGTACCTAACGCACGTTTGAGGTCTTTGGGAAAAGTGCTTTCACGAAGGCAACAGTTTATCAGCATGGTTAAAGGAATGACAACCACATTCATGACAGATTTCAGCAATTTCGTGCTTAGACCATATACATCAAAGGCTCTTTTACTTTTAAGGCCGCTATTATGTCCCTAACCTCATTAAAAGTAACTTCCCGAAAGGAAAAAGAGTGATCAGGCAGAGGGGGATCTTTCAGAGTTTCCACAGGGTTCACCTGGGTTTTTGGGGTATCTTTAATTGAGTTGTGTGCAATGTTGACAAAAAAGTATTAAATTCATCAGGTGATATTTGACATTGTTCATTATTTTGCACTTAGATGGATTTACAGAGGAGTTAATAAGATGGTCATTTGCGTTTTTCTTATCCTCCTTGATGGCATTTTGATATATTTTCCTATACTTTTTGTATTCCTGTGAGAATTCCGGTTGACCATACTGCCTGGTTAGTTCACTAAGTGAATTTAGACGCATAGCTTTCAAACTATCATTGAACCAGCCAATATTCCCATTTTGGTCAGACCTTACCAAATAAGCTTTTTCTGGGAATGACTTTAGGTAGGCCCTCTCAAAAACGTTCATGACCATCTTATTATCTCCTGCATCCATCTCACAACAGTTCAAAAAATTCCATGACTCCGAAGACACACACTCGCAGAACACAGACACACCTGACATTGTAAAAGGTCTACATACTTTCCTTTCCAATTGAAAACATCACACAGAGCCACCGCCCCGCCCTGGCCCGTTCCAAAGTGGACATTAAAGTCACCTGCCAGGATTATTTTTTTGTTTATACCTAATCTGTTCAAAATGTGTAACATTAAAATTAAAATCTCTATTTACATAAATAATAGATCCGCCCCCCGTGCTTTGTTTTCTGGCAAAGCAGCTAAATAGCAGTTAAGAAGTCAGCAACTTGTATGATCTGGACCTCATCCTCTGTCATCCAATGTTCTGTTAGCCCCATTACATTAAAGTCTTTGTCAGCAAGAAAGGCTTCAAGCTCATTAACTTTATTTCTAAGAGATCTTACATTTGAGTGTAGAAATTTTACCTTTTGAAGGGCATCTACTGTTGTGATTGGTGTTTGTCCTGCTCCCTGCGGACCAGGATTCTTGCCGATTGTCGGCACTGTAGATTCTGAAAATGGTTCAACAGTATATCTTTAGACCAAAGGTCTGGGGACATATAAGCATCCTGCTTGTTCCACGGGACAGTTACCTTGAATGAACTTTTTAATGTGCTCTTTCTTGTGTTCATTTTTTCACAATAACACCCCTCACCTAGGCCCCTGCTATTTAGAAAAGACAAGATATCTGCCCCCTTAGTGTTAGGCGTGAAGCCTGAAATAAACAAGCCAAAGACTCTGTATGCTGCCTTCAACGTGTGGTCGTCCTCGAAGTTACCT
The DNA here is from genome assembly GCA_016904865.1 of Pissodes strobi. Lineage (NCBI taxonomy): Eukaryota > Metazoa > Arthropoda > Insecta > Coleoptera > Curculionidae > Pissodes > Pissodes strobi. The sequence goes on from JAEQML010067605.1 coordinate 4,743, forward strand.
CGCATCGGTTTGGACCGGATATTTTCATCTATTGGCTTTCTCAGTTTTCCATTATTACTTTTAAAAACTCAGTCTTGCCCAAATGTTTGCATCACATTCTATCTTAGTCCCTCAAGGAAAGTCATGGAGACACTGATCAATGAACACCTCTTAAAATATCTAGAATCGGCAGGCATCATAAGCAATCCCGCAAGCACAGACTTACGTGACCTACCTGAGGACCAAAGCCTTCGAGAGCTACGGCAAATCTCGTACAGTAGCTCTCGACATATCCAAAGCATTTGATAGGATGTGGAATGATGGATTGTTAAGCAATTTGACATCATACGGACTACCAACAGCACTGCTTCAATGGCTTTCCAATTTCATAACGGATCGAAGCATCCGAGTTGGTATTGATGGACATCTCTCGGAGGAATTTGAAATCAATGCCAAAGTTCATCAAGGGTGTATATTATCTCACACTGTTCTTGCTCTATACCAACGATCTCTTAGAAAGGACAAAAAATTCTATTTACAGCTTTGCAGACGACAACACTCTTACATCCTCATTCATATCGAGGACTCCAATGGCTGCTGCTCGTCCCCAATGCGAGCGAGAAAATCAGAGTGCTGCCATTAATGAGAATATGAACGCCATCGTGGAATGGGGTGAGGAAATCAATGTCCAGTTTAACGCAGGAAAGACTCAAGCAGCTGTATTCTCAAAAAAGGCAAACACTGCAGGACCTGACTTATCAATGATAGAACAAACACTGACGCTCGCCTCATCCATAAGCTTGCTGGATATCAACGTAGAACAACATGTCTTGGCGTAATCACGTCATCAAAATCGGCGAGGCAGCAGCACAAAAGCTAGGAGCACTCTAAAGAGCAAAGAAATTGTATACACCTTATCAGCCCTTACTGCTCTATAAGGCCCAGATAAGACCATCTCTGGAGTACTGTTCCCATGTGTGGAGCTCTTCACCCAAACACTTGCTCAAGAAATTGGAATCCATACAGAGGAGAGCAGTCCGTCTTGTGGATGACCCAAAGTTGACTAAAGGCCTTGATAGCCTTGAACATCGAAGAAATGTGGCGGATCTATCTCTTTAATATCGATACTACTACGGAAGGTATTCGAACGAGCTGGCACTTATGCTTCCGCCCAGAGTTGTGCCAAACAGAAACACCCGTCAGGTACAAGCTGCTCATCAACATACGATTCAGTTGCGAGTTACGGGACTTCTTTATCTAGAGGACTGCCTCGCTCTGGAATGGACTTCCGAGTAAGATCTTTCCAGAAAACTAACACTTACAGCGCTTCCCCGCACACGCACCGCTCGTTAAACACCCTGTGTGTGCCGAACATAAAAAAAAATTACCAATTTCAAGTAACTCCTCCTTAATAACAGGTTCTTCATATGGTACTCGTTTTGAAGAAAATCATCGGCTGAAAAGGAATATGGTCCAGCATCTGTTGAAAATATTCCTCGAAAACACCTACGTTTATGTCCTCGTGACGATCACCAGTTTTCTTTGACCAAAGTGCTGGTAAATCATCTTTCACCAAGTCATTTTTTTTTCCACGGCTTCCTTTACCTCTTTACCAAAAGGTGCTTTAATTCTAGTAGACTATCCTCCTTGTATGATTCTATGAATATATCATATTTTTTATCCTGCCAGATAGATATTTACATTGTCCCTGCGATATTGTCTTACTGCTCTTAAATACGTCAACAAATAATTTTATCTTTTTCCACCGGAACTGATTTCCTACTTTGAAGTTAATTTTTGTTACTACAGAGTGTTGTCATGCTCAATAGATAAGATTATTTTATTTATCCAACCCCATCTTCTCTATGAGATGCCAGCTCCTGCTCAGCTTAATTTTATAGGCATCGTCAGACCAGTTTTGAGTTAACTTGCATTGAATCCACTGCTTGGGAAGTATGCCATCTGTTGGCATTATTATTGTTAAAATTTGCATTTAGCTAGCTTTATCCTAAATATATATATGTCAGGTGGTAGCAGGTTAAGCAGGGCCTTTAATGAGGCTGCTGTAGTGGTTCTCACTCTACCAGTGGCACTCAGGCAGGTTTTTCCTTTAAATGGCACTAAGCTGACACATCACTTCAACCTGTTGCCTTGTTGGCCACCAAACTATGGTCCATTTTACGCATGGGTAGAATATTTCCGACTTTTCTCTACTCAACCATTATTTTGCACAAAGTGGGTACTTGTTTGCATTCAAAATAAAATGAATGTATAATTCGTCGAACAAGGATTTTGTATCATCATCGATGCTCATTTCTTTTCTTCCCATTTTTTCTTGGTAAAGTGATTGAGTCACTTTTTCCTCACATTGATGATTCTCCTATCCCAGTCACTAATAAACATTATTCTTTGCAAGTTCGATTACTTTTTTATTTACAGACTAAGCACCTTTACTAACTCTTTTCATAGCAACAAAATCAGAAGCTTTTTAGCAGAAGATAGCAAAACACTGATGTTAAGCCTCTAATATGAAGGTAGTAACCAGGTATGTGAGCAATAATATTTGTATGAAACAAAAAGCAAGCCTACGCCTATGTAGCAGCCGAAACAAGGTTGTAAATTTGGATCGTTCTCGGCTTCTCGTATGTTTTATTACTGTTTTTCTGATTTTGAAGCGTACTTTAGTTGTTTAAGCGCCACACTTCAACTTATTATTTTACAAAATAAAAATGGGCTCTCAGGATTCGGACCATTGAAGACGATTGGCAGGTTTTGAGAAGTGAGTGCGAAGTTTTCGCTAGTTTAATCAAATGCGACAAGAAAAGCACACACCTGAATAGATTTATGATACTAAGCGTTTATTAAAACAATAGTTCTGGCTGTCATGAACAATCAATCAAACTATTCCTTTAATCTTCAAACGCCCCAAAAATACCATGTACTAGCATAAAGTGTCCATCAATCAATTTCACATTTTGCATGCACTGCCATTTAGATCCGCGCATTTATTCGTATGTTCCTGAAGCTAGACGGTCGTTTTTCATATGGAGAAAGGAAGCCGACAAAAATTCAATTAGCAGTTAGCATAAAACTGGGGTGTGATGACATATACCCATGTTAAATTTTAACTTTAGCAAACCATTGTGATATATCTAATAAGGGCGAGTTTGCCGGTTTCAGCTTTTAATCTTCGATGGATACTATTTGAATAGCTTGGTCAATGGAACTATTATTATATTTCTTAATGCTCTTTATGATCAAAACCGTAAAGCCAAAGCAATGCTTACTCTTTTTATTATTAAGGTTGCTTACTACATCCCTAACCTCTGGAACTAAAATGCGCTCTTGAACACATTACGTATAAAAGAATTGGGGTCAACATCCAAAGCACCAATTTGTGCCTGTAGATCAAGTGCTACGTTAATAAGGAAGTTATTAAATTGATTAGGTGGGATATTTGGATGTGTTGGTTGGCAAGTTATTTTAGGTAATTCAAAATCCAACCAGTTTATTACCCGGTTTCGATTATTACAATTTATATAATTATATTTTTTCAAAAGAGCTCTACATGCATGACAAAATCCCAAATGACCCCCTCGATACATCGAAAGAATACTGCCTTCCCCATGCTTACATACGACCTTTGTCAAGGCAGGATCATCAGAAGTTTTCATAGGTATCACTTAATTGGCCGTAATGGTAAGAAAGGTCAGTGTCAAGCAGTGTCACCCGGCAATCCCGTTCCACAAAGCTGAATGTAATACTATCACGACAATTGTGGGCTAGTGGGCTTCAAGACCAGTGAAAAAAGACCAAACAAGCTCAGTGCATTATCTGGTGTAGCAGTGGTGAAATGGACATTGAAATCACGTCCTTTTCCCGCAACCATGCTGAAAGACAGCTCGATGACGTCGAAAAGCACGCTGAATCCGGAGGATATAAGAAAGACCCAGCTGATGAAGCTGTGTGCCTTCGCTAGGGATGCCGGGATACCGGACTGAATTTGTATCTGAGTGGGTATACAATGGACTTAGACTGGTGGTCTACGCGCAAGGGATCTTCCGCCCGTTTATCTAAAATTCATTCATTCATAAGCTGTTCACGGTGATCATCAGTAAACGTTTTCTACCGGCAGATTATGGAATACCTAAATGATTATCTGGAAACAATTAAACAAATGCTAGTATCACCGGCCGAGTACAAAATAGACCGCAGATTATACTCACGAAACAGCAACATCTTGCGTAAAAGTCCAGAAAAATATGGAAACATTTCGTATAGAAGCAAGAAAATTGTTTGGTATGAAATGGACTTATATTAACGAAGAAAAACTAAATCATCTCAGATTTGCAAACGAATCAGGTCTTGTTTCAGACAGAGCATCCAAATTAGTCGTCCTTGGTAGTGATTAACTTTTCAAAAACCCAACTAGCGACCAATATAGCTTTGAGGGAAAACGTGTTTATAAATGACACATCTATCGAACATACATATTAATGCCATGAGATTCGTGTAAGGAGAGACAACTGAGCATGCGAACTCTCCAGAAGAATATGGTTGGCATGGACAGCTTTTGATAATATCCTAAAGTCAGATATTCCTATCAGCCCAAAACGAAGCGAATACAACCAACAGAGGAGACACTGATGCTTGCAAATAAGAGTTCAGAGAGGGTAATCAAAAAAACTCCAACGATGAAATCGAATTCGAATTGCATATGACGAGAAAAAGGGATGGATGGAAACACTTTTGGAATAGCGACCTAGACATGAAGCATTTCAGTGCGAAATATTAAACGGGTGCCAACAAACTAGGTACTGATTGATGATGTTGATGAATATCTTCTATTTTTGAACTTCTAGCTACTACTACTGTATCGGTTGTTATAGGGTCCTACGCCTTCCAAATTCAAGTTTCCAGCCTCTTCGGTCTTCCCAGTCCCCTGGCCGTAGAATACGCTCAGACATTGTCCGCTCTATTCCTCCCATCCATGTTTTTTTGGTCTACATCTTTTTTTTTCTTTCCGTTGGCATCCATTTCATTATTTGTCTGGACATATGCTAACCACCTGATCGTCTGCAAAGTGAAGGGTATATAGGGTTGTGTCCTCATTCAGTTTTATGTCCATTCGACTGATCTCCGCCAGTTCTTCAATATTTCGTTTAAATATATTTCAAAAAGTGTTGGGGAAAGGCGGCATTCCTGTCTCAGACCCTTTGTAACTTCGAAGCTATCTGACAGAGTAGTTCCTATCTTAACTCTTGATGTTGGGTGTTCATACAGTTGTTGGATTATTGCAGTGTTTATGGGGGTTTTACTAGAATATGTCAAAATTTTTGTATCGGTACAGTATCATAGGTCTTTGTTAAGTCCACAAATAGTAGGTGTAGTTTACGGTTCTTTGCTACAATCTTTTCATTAAGCTGCATCATCGTGAAAACGTTGTCGATACACGATCTGCCAGCGCGAAACTTTGCCTGTTGTTCGATCTCTAGAGGTCTATACTCTTCCTCTATTACATTCCTTAATATTTTCCATACAAACGGCTCATGGTGCCTGTGACCGATATGAATCTGTAGTTTCCACATTTATTCCTTGAACCCTCCTTATGTATTGGCGTTATCCAGGCTTCTTTCCAGCTACTGCTACTTTCCAGGATTCGTTATCGTATATGGGTTCGCAATGTAATTGGTATCGTCTTGATAAGTGACCAAGTATGTTTCTCTATCTTCTAGTTTCTTAGCGTAATGTTTTTGCCACTCGTCAAGCTGGATAGGTTGAATATTGACTTTATCTGTAGTGTTGCGAGTTTTCTTTTCCATGTTTCGTTTTTGTTTTCACTAATCATTTTTTTAAAGTGTGTTTGTTGTTCTTTATATAGTATTTTATCCCTTTATTCCTTGCTGGTCATCAATTTTTTGATTTTTTGTATGCTTGTTGTTTTTTATACCTTTGTTCCTCTAGCCATTTGGTCCATATGATGTTGCTTTCCATAGGAATTTGTTTACTTGTCTCTCCGAGAAACATTATTTGAATGCCTCATAAAACTAAGGGTACTATTAAAACAAAAGGGAATTAATAAAATAGCCATACCTAGAAGAGGATGGGGCTTGAATATTCCAGGATGGAATTCATTTAAAAAAAATGTTGCTATAGATATTCAAGTCAGACAATATAAATATTTTAATATGTAGAGACAAAAGGCCAAGAAAATCAGATAGCATAACAAGGTCATTTACAAACATTATGATAGAGGAACCGCCTAGCATTTTTAAAATTATAGCTAGAGAGAACTATGTTATCAAAAAGGGAGAAACAAACACATTAGAATTAGAAATCCCAGAATGCCAGGAAATGGAAGGCCACTCAAATATTTTTAATTGTAAATACATCACAAACTGGTTAGCCACAAAGCAATTATCAATTGAGGCAAATTTATACACAAATTGGAAAACATTGTTTATCCCAGTAAACGCAACGTCAAATTACCCAGCTAAAATCTACAGGGACACAACAATAGCAATATTAGAAGAAATACAAAAAGAAGACACCACATACAACCTACACCTCAGCGAAGACACAACAGACATGAAAGAAATGATAACCATAGACCATCACCATCTAAACAACATCACAGACGACAAAGCACAACTACAACTGGAAGAATTAGGTACTACTTGAATATAGGGACGTATTTGCAAAATCTCCAAAATACATGGGCGAAACACACCTGACCGAACACGTAGTTGAGCTAGAAGACAACAAACCACAGAAAAGCCGCCCATACCGTGTGTCCCAAAAAGAAAGACATAATAGATGAACAAATCCAATAAATGCGAAGCGAAGCGAAGTAATAAGACCATGCCACTTGCCTTGGGCAAGCCCAGTTGTACTAGTAAAAAAGACGGATGGCAATACTAGGTTCTGTGTAGATTATAGAAAATTGAACTCAGTCACGCAGACATCAAATTGGCCTCTGTCCTAGATAGATGATATACTAACCTATCTAGGCGACTGATTAGCACACTGGATATGTTCTCTGGATACTGGCAGATCAAAATACAGGAGGATTCGAAAAAATATACCGCCTTTGTAGTACAGGGACATGACGCATACAAATTCAGTGTGTTAAGTTTTGAACTGTGTAATGCTCCAGCAACATTCGAAGAGTTGGCAGATCGAGTATTCAGTGACATGAAGTGGAAAGAAATACTCATATATCTGGACGATATAATAATACTTTCAAAAACACTAGAAGAACACTTGTTAAAATTAAGAAAAATCTTCGACAGATTACGTCAGGCAAATTTAACATTGAAACCAAGCAAATGCGAATTTGAGAGGTAAAAATTTCGGGATTCAAGGTTAGTGGAAAGGGTATATTACCTGATGAATCCAAGCTCACGTGCATCAGAAATTTTCCAACACCAAAAAAGGTCAAAGATATGCAAAGCTTCCTAGGACTCTGTAATTTCTACAGAAAATTCATTAAAAATTTTCAAATGATTGCACGTTCATTACACGATATTACAAAGAAAAGCCCGACATTTAAATGGGGACCAATAGCATTCGCAACATTAAAGGAAAAAATTATATCAGCACCTGTGTTACAACACTTTAATTCAAACAAAGGCACAATATTGCGCACGGATGCAGCTACATGTGGAATCGGAGCCATATTATTACAGGAGGCTGCAGGATGATAATAAAATTGTAGACCCTGTATCTTACATAAGCAGAAGTCTGTCTAAAAGGGAAAAATATATACAATCACAGAGCTAGAATTATTAGGCGCAGTATGGGCGCTACTTAAGACACTTGATATATGGTAAACCAGTAAAGATCATTATGTTGAGCAGCTGCTCTACACAATGATCTTACATATAGCAACAAAAAAGATCTGCTCCATGACCAAGAAACAAAACTTAGTACCCACACTCGCCAATTGATGAAACAAAGAAGGGGAATAGAAAAAGGTACAGACGAACACAGGCTCCTAAACAAAAGAACAAAAAAGGCCATTAGAACAGACATAAGAAGACACCATACCAAAATAATACACGAAACAATCGAGAATAACACAAATATGAGGGTCCTCAGATCTAGACTATTAAAGGGAATGAACGAACTAAGGAAGACAAAAAAAAAACAGGGAATAGTTATGTCGGATCCAAAAACGATTTCTGAATCAATCGAAGAATTTTACACAAAACTGTACTCACCATCTAAAATTACGCAGATGAAGATCCCAATATCTCAACTCAGGTAACGAACGTAGGTTCAGAGGAGACGCCAGATATATCCCTGGACCAAATAAGAAAAGCCCTAAAGAGTATGAAAAACGGCATGGTGCAGATGGAGTCACGGCGGGAATGTTGAAACTGGGGGGAAGCAACCTCGAAAAGAGAGTCCAGATCCTTTTGAATAAATGTCTACACGAGAGTGAAGTTCCAGAGGAATGGTATAATGCCGAGGTAGTGCTCATTTTCAAGAAGGGCGACCTGACGAATATAGAGAACTACCGACCAATCAGTCTGCTGTCGCATCTCTATAAACTTCTCACCAAGATCATTACAAACTGCCTTTCAAATAAATTAGACTTCTACCAGCCAGTGGAACAAGCGGGTTTTCGCAGCGGATACAGCCCCATTGATCACTTGCAAACACTTCGCACAGTCATAGAGAAAACAACAGAATATAACATACCCATAAGCCTAGCATTTGTAGACTTTCATAAGGCGTTCGATTCCATAGAAACACGGTCCTTTTTAAACGGTTTAAATAACGCCCGATTAGACTCTAGGTACAGCGCACTTATAAAGAATATCTACCAAAAAGCATGTGAGATTCAATGATAACACTACGACGGGAAAAATAAAGTTAAACCGAGGAGTCCGCCAGGGTGACACCATCTCACCAAAGCTGTTTACACTGGCTCTGGAAGAGGTCCTTAAAACACTACAATGGCAGGAAAAAGGTCTAAAAATCGATGGATCGTATCGCATCGTAGTAATTTACGATTTGCGGATGACATAGTCCTCATTTCCGAAGACCCATACGAGTTGAGAGCAATGCTGCAGCAGCTGAACGAGGTATCTAAAGCAATAGGTTTAAAAATGAACACTGAAGAAAGGCTGATGAAGAAGAAGAAGAAGAAGTAAAGATCATAACAGATCATCATGCTCTCTGCTGGATAGACAGTACCAAAGAGAACAATAGGCGTTTAGCAAGATGGGCATTAAAGCTTGCAGTTTGACTATACAGTAGAATATAAAAAAGGAACCTCACCGAAAGATGCAGACTGTATGTCCAGACACCCAGTTCTACCTGCAGAAATACACGATCAAGGGAATAAGGACGAACTACCAACATTTGCACTGAGGAGCACAGAGATAGCCGCTTTTCAAGACAAGGACCCAGAAATAAAAGAATTAAAACAAGCCATTTTAGATCCAAATAATACAGACATTGCAATAGGCACAAGACGCAGAGCAAAAAATTTTAGACTACAAAATGACATCCTGTGTAAAGTAAATAACGCCAATAAAGGATTGGAGAATGTTTTAGTAATACCAAAACCCATGAGAAAACAAATAATGTGGGAAATACACGCAGCACCCACAGGGGGGTCATCTAGGAGTCTATATAACTTTGGGAAAAATCAAGAACAGATAGATTCTTCTGGACTGGTATGAGTAAGGACATAGAAAAATACATACACTGATACCCTGACTGTAGACGTGGACGCTGTACGGCCCGGTTAGATGAAAAATATTATTTTTAGCTGGATCAGGGGTCTATCTAGAAAAGCGTATCTCCTCAACGAGTCCTTGCTATGTACGGAGATCAGAACGGCAGCCTCCACCACGTGCCACATTATCCTACCACTTGTCGCCTATGGAACTGACTTCTGTGTAGTAGTTGCGCTGTGCACTTTCAGGTGAAGTAACTCAGATAGGTAGTTGGGAGAGATGGATAGAAACACTCGGTGTATGAAAAAAAGCCTGTTTATTAACTTCAGGTTGAGTATATGAGGTTGTAAGTATTACCAGAATATTTGGGAATGCATATCTCGTAAGCCCTGGGATATTCCTCGCGAAATTGTTTACCACGAGCAGCAGAGAGAGAGAGAGAGAGAGAGAAAGAGAGAGAGAGAGAGAGAGAGAGAGACAGCCTGAAGGGCGGATAGATTACTTGATCTGGATGAAAGTTTTAGTTACGTAGTTTACTTTCTATATGTCGTTAATTTAAGCAGCACTTTGCCTTATGGCGTTATTAATTTTAACTGATTCACTTTTAAGGTTACCTGATCAGAATGGTTTTTCCCTTTCGGTGGTTCGCACTAATAGGTCCTTTTGTAAAGTCAGAGCTTTGATCTGCCAGAGGGGCCTTGCCCTGCCGGTAGTTTGCATTGGAGGTCAAAGTCTGCCGGTATGGGCTGCTGCGCAGCTTTTTATACCAAAACTTTGACCTCTAATTTGAGTATTGTTTTGAATTGGCAACAAGGTTAATCATAACAGTTTATACTTTAACTAATAACAATAATTTATAATTGAGTTTCATGGTTAAGTTCAAACTTTCCGCTGTATGATTTTATCTTAATGGACATGGTAGTTGACACTATCATCGTACAGTCCGTTTAAGCTGTATCTGGCTTGTTCTACTTTGACCACCCTTTTCTTCTTTTTGGTCTCAATTGTTGACTTGAACGGAATACGATGAAGGTAGTGGCCTGACCCGCAGTCAAGGCCACTGTAAACTCTGATATCTTGAACTTTCCTCTCTGTTTTCTGTTTGATTATTACATAGTCGATGATGGATTTTAGACCTCTCGTGTCTTGATGCCAAGTTTCTATTAGCCTCTTACCGACCACAACACCACTGTCTCTTATTCCATTCGAGCATTAAAGTCTCCCATCAATATAATTTCGCGCTATTTCCCAATCTCGTCGATTGTGCCGTTAAGTTTGTCATAGAACACGTCTTTTTCTGCTTGTAGGTCCTCATTTGGACCTTATACTGCTATGGCTGATACTCTATGTCCCCGGATGTTAAGGTTTACTGTAGCCAGCCTCTCATTAATTGTGTTCTAGTTATTAAGGCTGTTTCAGATTCGATCTTGGTCGATTTTCACAGAGATGTGCTCGTAGGCACTTTAATTAACCATAGGGCTAGTTCTAAAGTCACTTTGTAAATAAAACAAAAAGCTTTAGCATTATATGAATAATTTAATAAGTTATTTTACCTGAAAATAACTGGAAGCTCATAAATAAACAGAATATAAACATTAAATGAATTGTATGTAGTCAGTGCTACGATATGGATAATATATGTCGATGCTATATATCGACCTTGAAGAATATGACAAAAATAATACTCTTAAAAACTAAAGCATTGCGTAAACAGTTGTAATACTAAACAAGTATATGATTATAAACATAACCTTGAAGCTATGTACAGTTAAATGTCTGTTTAAAGTTCCTGCAGAACAGCTACGTATGAGCTCGGTTAGCTGAGATAACTTTGATATGAAATACAGTAACATACAAGCAATAATAACTGGATAAATATTACCTTAAAGTCCACCTATAAGCTACTATGTACAATATGTTCACCAATTGAGGAGCAACGTTCAATGTTCAGCAGTTTATCTTCCAGCACTGAGGGAAAGTCACTTTAAACACTTACTAAGTCTCTGTTGTAGCTTCTATATACAATGTGGTTCAATTTCTTGCAAATATGAATGACTTGAATGCAGTGGTTTGAATGGTATTGTTACGTTTTTCCCGTGGGTTCTTAACGAAATTACAACTTTACTATTTTCAGCTAATACTCTCTTTATTTTCTACCACTGTATACAACTGAACACACTAAACTACTCTTATAACTTCACAACTAATAGCTCTTTACAACTCAACACTCAATGATTAACTAACTACAATTCGTCGCTATTCCCTATTTATATACGATCTAAGGTCTATCACGAATACTCGGGAAGACGCGAGGCCACTCTATATGATTCATGATTGATTCAAACATGCTATGAAGGTAGCATAAGTAAGCTGAAATTTGCGTAGCGTAGGGGATATAGCCTTTGTGAGAACTTGAGTATATTGGCAGACAAATGCCGAGTAGTCCTTATATGAGAATAAGGCCAGAGTATAGCAACCCAGTGTTATACTCTGATAGAGAATGTTGAACACCCATGGGCAAGACCGAATGGGAACGCTAGCACTGCGATGGTACTGCGTTTGAGGTGTTGAGAGAATGATTGTAAACGTACGTGTTTACTTACTTGATATTCGAGACGAGATTCGATTGTGAGAACTCCCATGGACGAGACCAATGAGGCGCTAGTACAGCGATGGTACCGCGTTACTTGAGATTCGAGACGAGACTCGATTCCTTGTGGTTAGAGACAAGACTATTGTGAGAAATACCTTTTTGTAGGCTTCCCATGGACGAGACCATGGGGACGCCAGTACACAGCGTCATAATTAAATTGAGGATAATGGCAGTGCCGATAAATACCTTTTTGTAGTCTTGGGATGACGATGACTATTGCTGGATACTACAATTCACTTGAGTAGAGAACTAGAGAGATTATGAGGTCTCAAAACGTGAAAACTTTTCGGCATTGCGACTTGGCGCCATGCCGGCGGGAAACGGGAGCGCGCTCTTGGCGCGACTTACTTGTGCGAGGGTCGAGATGCTACTCTATCTGAATTCTAGTGGTGGCAAACGAATACTAGAACTGATCCGAGGATCTGATTCCTGACGCTCGGATCACGTAACTGATCCCAAACTTAAAAATGAATAGTTCAAAAACTAGTACGCAACCGTAAATACATGGTGTGTATCGTGACGGCTAACGCTAAGGGCACTGATTCTGATACAGGAGGATGCGCGGAAGCAAGAAACACGACTGTAAGTAAAATCTCGGACTAGGCAATTGTTTGATTCCTTGATTCCGAACCGCGTTTCGCCGTGTGTGTTTGTTGCGGTATCAAAATGAATAGAGTATACCCTTTGACAAGGGATTCCCTTGTCAATGAGTATACCGAAGAGTAATAAGTGATCCTACTATACGTGTCTGGTGTAGGTACAAACTAGACTAGGATCTGTCGGATCAGAACATTTCTTCTGATTTTGTTGGATTACTTTAAAATTAGTGACTACTGAGACTGAGATTCTGGCTCTCCTTTGAGTTTCAGTTAGTGTTAAATAGGCGAAATACTTTAAATTTTAAGTGAATTTTAACGTGTTATATTCATGTGGTATTTCAAGGGTTTCAATAGGATTGTATACTATTATTGTATCGTGATAAGCATAGATAAATATTAAGTTGATAAGGTACTGAGTAAACTGAATTAGGAAATTGATTTATAAAGTTTAATAATCAGGAAATATAAACAAACAATGAATACATTTATAGAATAAAAAACTAACAAAACGTAAACTAGAAATACGTATAAGTATCTCGCAGAAAACAACATAGTACCGTTGGCTGATTGCTTTGGGATTGGTATCAGGAACTGATCCTGGGATCAGGTATTTGCGCATATGGGATCAGTTCCAAACTGATTCGTAAAAAAATCGGGATCAGCCAACACTACTGAATTCTAGAACGTTAACTAGATCAACTCGAAGGAGTTGTTAACGCCCCTTGTTACCGCCCCTTCTGGCGGGATAATCTACATCGCTCCGGAAATAGAAAGGGCAATAATGTAAATATAGAGATATTGTGTAAAAAATTAGCATGACCGGTTGTCTAAATTAATAGTATGAATTTTAATACAAATCCGGTTGAAATCTGCTGGCTAGTTTTCATGAAATTCGATTATTAAAAATCGGAATTTTAGTGCTCCCTAGAAAATCTTAAAACTTCCTAGCTGTAATGCTAGGAAGTTTTAGGTTGGGTGAAGTGGCTATTCTGTAGGATGAGCTGTGATTGGCCGACTTGGCGTAGGATACGCGGCCGGGTTCAGATGAGTAAACGTGGTTACAACAGATGGCGCTAGTAATAACGCCGGGATACAGCGGCTTTTTATAGAAAGCGCTGTGATTGGTCAGATGCCTTTCGAGGCCGCTTTACTTTTAGCTTTCTAGACTGCCTGATGAGGTGGATAAACGTTGTAACCAAGAGATGGCGTTAGTAGTATCGCCATGGATTTGAATTCCTTTGGAATGCGAGGACAGTGGCGTGGAATGTTAAAACCGTACAAA
>MU194482.1:794-18946 GCA_016904865.1 Pissodes strobi
TTTTATCTCCGTATAGCATTTTTCTGGTATAGAGGTGGCGCTCCGTCCCATTAAGAAATGAGCAGGTGTCAAGGGATTAAGTTGGTCGGGAGAGGCAGATAAAGGGCAGATAGGACGAGAATTGAGCACAGCTTCAATTTGAACAAGTACCGTGGCCAATTCTTCGTAAGTTAGATGAGCTTCACCTATAACTCTTTTTAAATGAAACTTGAAGCTTTTAACTCCCGCTTCCCAAATACCCCCGAAGTTGGGAGCCCTCGCAGGAATGAAATGCCATGTTATGCCTTGTTCAGAGAAATAATAGTTAAATTCCGCATTTGAATTTGATATAACATCATACAGTTGTTTCAATTCACAATTTGCTCCAACGTAAGTTGTTCCGTTATCGGAATATATATTTAGGGGTTTCCCGCGCCGCGCAATAAAGCGTTTAAATGCCGCTAGAAAACATGATGTAGTTAAGTTTGAAACAACTTCTAAATGGATAGCCTTTGTTGCCATGCAAATGAAAATACACACATATCCCTTAATTAATTTTGCTCCCCTAGTCATGCGATCCTTTAGATAAAAAGGACCTGCAAAGTCACATCCGGTATTAAAAAAAGGTAAGTACTGATTTACTCTAGACTCGGACAATTCACCCATGAGATATTGACTCGCTCTTGGCTTTACTTTAAAACAAATTACACAGTCTCTTACGATCTTTCTAACTTGGCTTCTACCGGAAGACGGCCAATAACGCTCACGTACAGAAGACAATAGAAGAGAAGAGCCACAATGCATTAACCTTCTGTGTTCACCGGTAAGTATAAGTTTAGTCAACAAATGTGATTTTGGTAATATTAAGGGATGTTTTCTGTCAAATTCATGACTAGAATTTTGAATTCTACCTCCTACTCGAATGCCATCATTAATCAAAACAGGATTTAACGACAGTAAAGGACTTTTATTGCTTATTGGTAAGTTATTTTTTAATCTGTGATATTCAATAGGAAAGGCTTCCCTTTGTGCTAGAATTACTAACCTATTCATTGACAGCTCTAACTCATTAACTGACAAAAAACCTATTCTTTTACTCAAGCGTTTTTTCTCGCATGTAATATTCCATATAAATCTTAAGCAATAGCCAAATACTCGTTTTAGCTTGCTTATATGGGAAAATTTATCAAACAAACTAAATGTACTGTCAACTGTAACGGTAGCGACAGATATCCTTTGTTCTGGTAAGTCTAATTCTTGTTTATTTGCAAACGCCGTTGGTTTAAAAGTATAATCGAGTAGCCATTCTGGCCCATTCCACCACAATTTATTTTGAATAATATCGCTTACCGACGTACCTCGCGTAATTAAATCAGCAGGATTGTCCTGAGATTTCACATAGTACCAATCATTGATATTTGTAAGTTGCTGTATCTCGCTTGCACGATTAGCCACAAACGTTTTCCAATTGTTGGGTGACCCCTTTATCCACGCAAGGGTAATTTGTGAGTCTGACCAAAAATATACTTTATCAAATTTAACATCAAAATATTGAATTGTCTTTTGTGCTAACCTTGCAAGTAAGAGAGCAGCGCACAGTTCCTGTCTGGGTAACGTGACTTGCTTAATGGGTGCTACTCGAGATTTTGAACAGATTAATATAGAAGTACAACTTTTATTTTCATCAAAGCATCTTATATAAATGCAACATCCATACGCTAGCTGACTAGCATCTCCGAACCCATGTAACTCTATACTAGTATAATTCGAGCACACAACCTTTCTAGGGACCCTTAATTGATTTAAATTATAGTTCAAGTCGAAAATAATAGTCAGTGACTCATTTTTAATTTTAAGGCACCCCACGAGGGGTAAGGCAAGAGAGAAGGAAATTCCAGTGGCGGATACAATTGCTTTGTAAATTATTATGTTATAATAACTATATAATGAAATAGTAATAAGTAGACTTAAGCAAATATCCACTTAAAAAAATAAAGTTTATGCACATAAATATGCATGATTTTAGTCTAAAATATGCAAAAAAACGTATATTCAAAATTATTCCTACGTATAGTAATAAGCAACAAAAATTGTACTACAAAGAAATAGGACTATGTATTCATTAAGGCTAGGAAAAAAAGAGTCATGGATGATAAGGGGTTTTTCTTATCATAAAATACCATATTGAAAGTTGCATCGAAAGTTTACATCAAAAATCAATAAAATTTTACGTTTACTACTCGTTATCGGAGGTTTGATCAGAATTTGATTCAGAATCATTACTATCACTACTTTCGAAACCAATATTAATAATAAGAGGTTCAACTATAACTTTGACCGTAGTATCCAAATCCCACATTTTTAGTTTTATGACATGTTCGAATTTTGCCAATTATCACCTGCAACGTTATCAATAACTTCGTTTAACAAACACGCATACTCGGTTTTTACCAATGCATGTTCGCCCACAGTTAAATGTCTTTTCACTTCTTTTGCAGGGGGGGGGGGGGGGGGGGGGGTGGGCAAGGGTGGTGGACGCTTCGCCCTGTTCCTTTTTACAAATTAATATTTTGAACAAACAATGCAAAAATTCACAGTTCTTCGCAAAGATGCAACCGGGGAGACATTGAAAATGATGAATAAAAACGCAAAAATGTGATTTGCGTTGAAATTCATATAGTTTCCAAAAACAGAGTTTAAAAAAGTAAAAATATAAACACACGAGTGTTTATGATATAGGTACGTAATTAAAGAAATGCATTTTTAGCAATAATATTAAACATTATCATAATTAAAACAAAAATAAATAAAGAAAAATTAACATATCCTATAAAGACATCGGTTGTAAAAACAGCAAGTTATGTTCCCACGCGGTAACCCATCCAAGTACTAATCACGCCCGACGTTGCTTAACTTCAGTGATCGGACTAGAACTGGCATTTTCAACGTGCTATGGCCGTTACCTGTACATTTTAGCTTGTTCATGGAATAAAAACAAAAATATTCGCATTTATAATATTAGTTAGGATTCTTTAATATTACGCACTGGCAGCTTCGGAGCGGATTAATTCACTGCACAAGTTCGACACGAAAATCTAATGTCACCAGGAATAATATCAACATATGGACGTAGCATATTTACCTTATAATCTCGAGCCGACATCCTTTGATGTAGGACAGTCAATAACCAGCTTTTTCAATTTTTACTGTTTTAAACGTCTGGATATATGAATAATACTTTTGACAGTTCGTTTAATTTAAAATAATAGTATGCTTTTTTATCATCTAAAATCCGTTTAAAAACGATTTTAAATGGCAAAATTGTGTAAAAATCAGAAAATTCGGACTATTTAGGACGATAGCCGTGGCTTCGGACGAAATTGTCGTGGAGTTTGAAGCGAAAATCAATTTAAATTCAACCGTCCATTAAAAATAAGCTGTGATATGGACCCAAATACACTGCGAATATAATATAATAAAAATAATACTTTTGACGGTTCGTTACATTTTAAATATGCTTTTTTTATCGTCTAAAATCCGTTTAAAACGATTTTAAATGGCAAAATTGTATATAGTACTGTCCTAGCGGCTAGAATCGGTTTACACATTTCCGTCCCATTTGCCGAGATTTACCCTCACACCGCCGCGTAAGATATTTACACATCAAAAACTCAAGGGCATTCAAGATCAAATCATCTTAATGTCATTCAAGGTAAAAGACATCACAAAACAGTGCAAGGACGTTCAAGGTCATACACGCTTGGAGCAATCCCAAGATCGTATGCGCAACCTTTAACAAAACTCAAGGATATTCAAGATCAAATGTCAAGGACATTCAAGGTGAAATTAGGTCAATGTCATTCAAGGTCGAATACACTTAAGACCAAGTGGGCGAGGTCTATCTCAAAGTCACCAGAGGGGGTAAGGTGCAAAAAATTGGAGGGGGGAGAATTGAGGCCGTCTATAGCACTCTACTGTGGATTAATTCACGGCATACATTCGACACGAAAATCTACAAAGCTTATTCTTTTACCAGCTACTCATCTTGGGCCGACATCCTTTGATTTGGTAAAGTCAATAATCAAATTTTGCAAATTTTAGAAGAGGGTTATGACTCAATATTGTTTTAAACGTCTGGACATCTGAATAATACTTTTAATCATTTAATTTAAAATAATAATATGTTTTTTATCATCTAAAATTCGTTTAAAAACGATTTTAAATGACACAATTGTATAAAAATCCGAAAATTCAATCTTTTTAGGACGATAGCCGTGGCTTCGGACGAATTTGTCGTGGATTTTGAAACGAATTAATACTTTGACGGTTCGCTTAATTTAAGATATGCTTTTCTATCGCCTAAGATCCGTTTAAAATCGATTTTAAATGGCAAAATTGTATAAAAATTCTTCACGGACGTCCTGGATTAGTTTGCTCCTCAATGCTACGGCTTATAATGTCACAATCGGTTTACGCATTTCCGTTCCATTTGCCGAGATTTACCCTCATACCGCCGCGTAAGATGTGTACACATCAAAAATGTGCAGATATGAAAACCGAAAAAATTACCCTTCACTTTTAGATAAGAAAATCTATTAATATATAATTAGCCGTAATGTTACTGTAATATTTTTAACCTGTTCTGACTCTGTTTAGCCCGTTTTGACTATTTCTAGTCACTTTTTATTAGTCGTTCAAACAACTTTCCGTTAGTTCCAATTTCTTGATGTGTAAACATCTTACTCGGCAGTATGAGGATAAATCTCGGCAAATGGGACGAAAATGTGTAAACTGATTTTAGCCGCTAGGGCGGTATTATATACAATTTTGCCGTGGATTTTAATGATAAAAAAGCATATTTTAAATTAAACGAACAGTCAAAAGTATTATTTATAAATTATTATATTCGCAGTGTATTTGGATCCATAGCACAGCTTATTTTTAATGGACGGTTGAATTTAAAATGAATTTTCTCTTTAAAATCTACAACAAATTCGTCAGAAGCCACGGCTATCGTCCAAAAGTCCGAATTTTCGGGTTTTTATACAATGTTGTCATTTAAAATCGTTTTTAAACGTATTTTAGATGATAAAAGAGCATATTATTATTTTAAATTAAACGAACTGTCAAAAGTTTTATTCAGATGCCCAGACGTTTAAAACAATATTGAGTCATAGCCCTCTTCTAAAATTTGCAAAATTTGGTTATTGACTTTCCCAAATCTAAGGATGTCGGCCCACGATTACTAGGTAAATAAGCTGTGTCCATATATTGATGTTATTCCTGATGGCATTAGATTATCGTGTCGAATTTGTGCAGTGAATTAATCCACTCCGAAGCTGCCAGTAAGTATTATAAAATAATCCTAACTAATATTACAGATGCGAATGTGTTTGTTTGTATGTTTCTTAAGCTTTCACGCATAAACTGTTCCGATCATCATGAAATTTTGTACAGATATTTTCAAGAGTATAGGAAAGAACATAGGACACTTTCAGCTTTTACCCGAGGCTTCGTTCGCGTTGATTTTTTATTATTTTAAACTTGGTTATTAAACCTATTTTTTATTCTATGACCAAGCTAAAACGTAGCAGCAATGTCCATAGCATGTTAAAAATGCCAGTTCTCGTCCGATCACGAAGTTAAGCAACATCGGGCGGGGTTAGTACTTGGATGGGTGACCGCTCCTGAACACAACGTGCTGCTGTCGTTTTTTTCCAACCGATGTCGTTATAGGATATGTTTACACATCAGTGTCTCGACTACTACCAGACTCGCTCAATTTTTTTTAGTCATTTGACCTGACTCCTATACGTTATAATCAAATTTAATCTTTTTGGTTAGTTTTGGTTAGCTGCAAAAATTCGGTTCGTTTTGATTAGTTTTAACCTACTTTAATTTTTGCAATCTATTCCGATACGGTTTAGCCAGTTTTGGTGCTTTTGGTTACTTGTGATTAGTTTTGGTTAGTCATTCAACCAGCTTTCGGTTAGCTTTAGTCAGTTTTAAATTATTTTAGTAATTTGAACCGGTTCCGATACGTTATGGTTAATTTTAGTGAGTCGGCAAAATTCGGTTAATTCAAGTTCATTTCACCTTATAAGCTTAATATTTTTAATCTGTTCTGATTATATATATGTTTTAGCCCATTTTGGTGCTTTTGGTTACTTTTGGTTAGTCGTTCACTTTCGGCTAATTTCAGTTAGTTTTAATTTATTTTAGTTATTTGAACCGGTTCCAAAACGTTATAACCAATTTTAGTGATTTTGGTTAGTCACCAAAATAAGGTTAATTTGAATTAGTTTCAACTAACTTCAATATTTTTCGATACGTTTTAGCCCGTTTTGGTGCTTTTAGTTACTTTTGGTTAGCTTTGGTTGGTTATTCAATCAATTTTCGGTTACTTTCAGTAACTTCCAATTTATTTGAGCAATTTGAACCGGTTCCGATACGTTAAAACAATTTAAACGTTTTTGGTTAATAATGTAGGTCGTCGCAAAAATTCGGTTAATTTGGGTTAGTTACTTATTTTATTCTTAATCTGTTCCGATACGTCTTAGCCCATTTTGGTTACTCTTGATTAGTTTTGGTTCAACATCTTTTGGTTAAGTTTACTTAGTTTTAATTTATTTTAGTCATTTGAGCCGGATCCGATACGCCATATCCAATTTTGATGTTTTTGGTTAACTTTAGTTAGTCGCCAAAATTCGGTTAATTGTTAGTTTCAACTTGTTTTAGCCCCTTTTGATGCATTTGGTTACTTTTGGTCCATTTTGGTTAGTCGTTCAATCAACTTTCGGTTAATTTCAGTTAATTTTAATTTATTTTAATCATTTGGGCCAGTTCCGTTACACTATAACCTATTTTAGGGTTTTTGGTTAGTCACCAAAATTCGGTTAATTTAAGTTAGTTTTAACTTACTTCATTATTTTAAATCTATTTCGATGCGTTTTAGCCCGTTTTGATGCTTTTAGTTACCTACTATTGGTTAGTCGTTCAATCAAGTCTCAGTAAAGTTCAGATAGTTTTAATATATCTTAGTCATTTGAACCGGTTCCGGTACGTTATAAGCAATTTTAATGATTTGGTTAGTTTTAGTTAGTCGCCAAAATTCGGTTAATTTGGGTTAATTTTAACTTACTTCAATATTTTTAATCTATTTCGATATGTTTTACCCGTTTTGGTGCTCTTAGTTACTTTTGGTTAGTTTTGATTAGACATTCAATCACCTTTCGATATGTCATAAGCAAATTTATTATAATGCTTTTGGTTAGTTTTGGTTAGTCACCTAAATTCGGTTAATTTGGGTAAGTTTTAACTTACTTCAATCTTTTTAATCTATTTCGATATGTTTTAGCCCGTTTTGGTGCTTTTAGTTATTTTTGGATAGTCATTCAATCATCTTTCGGTTACTTCCAGTTAGTTCCAATTTATTTTAGTAATTTGAACCGGTTCCGATACGTTATAAGCAATTTTAATGTTTTTGGTTAGTTTTGGTTAGTCACCAAAATTCGGTTAATTTGGGTTAGTTTTAACTTACTTCAATATTTTAAATCTATTTCGATAAGTTTTAGCCCGTTTTGGTGCTTTTGGTTAGTTTTGGATAGTCGTTCAATAAACTTTCGGTTAGTTTCAGTTAGTTCCAATTTATTTTAGTCATTAGAACTGATTCCGATACGTTACAATCAATTTAAGTTTAAATAAACAAGCTAACACGATCTCTCACGCGTACGACGTTATGTGTGGCAAATATAGCATGCACTTTATCACGATTTGAGGCCCTATTTAGGAAAACAGAAACATTTTCAATGTGAAAACAAAACGATAACCTAAACCCGCAAGCGCGACTATGCAACAGATCTCTCACAGGGTACATGCTCGTTTACTGGTGCAACGGTGCGACCTCCGCCCGACGGTCGTAAAATATCAGTATATTTACGACCGTCGATCGCGAACCTCTGTTAAAATACAGCTGCTAACGCGCGTATACGGGTCACAATGAATTTGGCAGCGGTGCACGTTTTGTGCCGGAACGCTGTGTCCGCATTTAGAATAAGCGGCATTTTGCGAGCATTTCATACCAGATTTATGGTTAAATATTAAATATTACTTTAAGCCGCTCACGTTGGTCTGTTTTCGAACGAGTGACTGACGTCACTGACTATTATTTCCGTCTCAAGGTATAAGTAAATTATTTTTAAACATCAACCAGTTAGATTTTACATCATGAGGCAGTTCATCGTCCCAACCATACTTAGCTTGCCATAGTCGTTGAATAAGAAGCTTTGCTACTATAATAATAGGACTCAGAAGACCTAACGGGTCGTAAATCTGAGCTACGAGAGACAATATACTACGTTTTGTAATGACATGAGAATTGTTAATGTGTACGGAAAATTGTATAGTATCTAAACTGGCATTCCATAGTATTCCAAGTGTCTTATTAGACTCATTTTCCCCAATTTTAACAAAGTTTAAATCTAGTTGTTCATTAAAACGAAACCTCTCGCATAAATTATTTTTGTTACATAGCCATTTTCTAAGTTCCAGTCCAGCACTAGATAAAATATTAGAAACTTCTTTTTGCAATTGAAGTAACTGTTCTTCAGTTTTAGCGCCCTCTAAATAATCGTCCATATAAAAAGAGTTAAGAATAGAATGACTTGCTTCAGAGTAAGTATCACTATTTTCAATCGCTAACTGTTTTAAACACCGAATAGCAAGGTAAGGCGCTGACGCTGTGCCGTAAGTTACGGTATTTAATTGAAAAACTTTTAACTCGTCTAAAGGACTTGGTCGCCAAAATATTCGTTGTAAGCATCGTTGATTTTCTTTCACGAGTATCATACGGTACATTTTCGAAACATCTGCTGTCATCACGAATTCATGTTTTCTAAATTGCAGGATAATAGCTAATAATTCGTCTTGTATTGTAGGACCAGTATGTTGGACATCATTTAATGATAGCCCACTATTAGTTTTCATGGACGCATGGAACACGACTCGCACTTTAGTAGTTGTGCTATCCTCCCGTATAACCGCATGATGTGGCATGTAATACGAAACACAATCATTCACCTTTTCGTCCACTTCACTCATATGACCCATACTAACATATTCATTCATGAACTTTATATACTCGGTCTTTAATTCTGGATTTTTTTGCAACCTTGCCTCTAAAGAATAAAAACACTGTAATGCCTTTTCTCTCGATTGTCCTAACTTTTCGAAGTTATCTTTTAATGGCAAACTTACAATAAACCTTCCTTCGACATTTCTTTCAAAAGTTTCTATAAATTGTTTTTCACAAAATCGTTCACTCTCGCTTAATACCTTATTCATACCTGGACCTACACCAGCCTCTTCAATTTCCCAAAACCTTGTTAGAGCCTTATCCAACGAAAAACAAGAGCCTTCGGGAAAATTATTCGATGTAAACTTCGTCATTGTAATAGGTACGGTACCTCCCACTACCCAACCTAAGCGTGTCTCCCGTAATATAATTTGTGAGTTCTCTATTTGATAATTACCGTTACACAGTAATTCCCAAAAAACAGCAGAACCGATTAACAAATCTATTGAACCTCGTATATTGAATGTGCGATCAGCAAGTTTTATTCCCTTCGGAATTTTTAACATAATATGACCATTAAATGACACAGTAGGTAAGTTGTCAGTAATATGCGGCAATACTAAGCACTCAATCATTTTATTGTAACTTCCATCGCCAGAACAAATATCAATATTTGTTTTATTTCTAATTTTGGATATCGAATTACCAACTCCCGAAATACAAAAACTGCCTGTCGTAATATTAAGTTTCAATCGTTTACACAATTTCTCCGTGATGAAGTTACTTTGAGCTCCACTGTCTAATAACGCGCGACAATCGTGTAAATTTCCCGTAGAGTCCCTTATTTTTACTATCGCGGTAGACAGAATCACTTGACTACTCTTATACGTGTTATTATAAGCCCCTTCTATCTCTGGTATTGAATTAAAATCGTAATTGTGGGTACTCACATCCTGGGAATCACGAGAATGAAGCGCGGCAACACTGCTATCGTCTGCGACGATCGTTGTCGTTTGCGACGCCATATTTTTATCTGGCTCTTGTGGAATCGGTATAGTCTCGGCATGTAGCATAGTATTATGTCGTTGTCCGCATTTCTTACACCCGGAATGTAAACAATCTAGAACGTCATGTGATGGTCTTAAACAATTGTAACACAGCTTAAGTTTACGTACTTCGGCTGATTTTTGTACCGGTGAGAGCCCTAAAAACCTTTCACATTTAAAAATAGTGTGTTTTTGGTGACAAAAATAACAACTCAATCCTGTTTTAGGTGGTGTCTTTTCATAGCTATTATAGGCGTTATATTTTTGACCTGTTCTGAATTCTTTATCGCTTGTTTTACTACCTTTCGATTCTATCTCTTTAGAATAGGATTTATTTGACACTTCTAACTTTTCTAAGACTTCACATCTATGTTTTAGAAATTTATTTAAATCCGACATAGTTGGTAGTTCACCTTGAGTGTCAAGTAACTCCCATTCTTTCCTAGTTACCCTATCCATTTTTGTCGTAAAAAGGTATATTAAAATCCTATCCCACTTATCTATCTCCTCTCCTAGCGTCTCAAGTGCTCTTATGTGTTTAGTCATTGTGTCAAAAAACGTTCTCAAACTCGCATGATTTTCTCTTTCAATTATTGGATATTCAAACATAGACCTAAGATGACTGTGAATGAGCAAAGCTTTTTGTTCAAACCTGTCATGTAATAACTTCCATACATCGTTATAATTTGACTCTGACACTTGCTTGAATAGATTCAATAAGATTTAAAGCGTCATCTTTTAAAGAAGATCGTAAATAATAGAACTTTTGAACCTTGGTTAAACCCTCATTATCATGAACTAATGCTTTAAAACCATCCCTAAACTCCACCCATCCGTCATAGCGGCCATTAAACGTCGGAAGTTTTAAAGCAGGTAGCTGTACAACTCTCTGCTGTACAACATTTGACGTACCCTGAGACGCCCCAGAAATGGAATTATTATTGCTTGTCGCTAGAGCATTTTGTGCATTGAAAAAACTATTAATCGTTTCTCTTATCTCACCTACTAAGCGATAATATAAATTTTCAAAATTATTTATTTCCTGTTCTTGTTCCTCAAGTTTACTAGCATCTTTTAGATTTACTTCAATCTCATCTTGTTTGGTATTAAAACTATCTAGTAATGGTACAATCCGAGAAAACCTAAGTTCTAGTTCCTTGACTATACGCGAATTAATCTCCTCGGCCTTGACTACATCGAAATAGGATTTTTGGCGGGTTAAACTTCCTTTAATTGTACCCCTTTGTCTTATTAACTCATTCAATTCAGCCATTGTACCGGTTCAATCAAAACTATACACAGAGGTAAATGGCAAATAGGTCAATTGCTTAAAACTGGGTAAAAATAAGGAATGCTCACCTTGATCGCTTGCTGGAATGTCCGCCGGCAACTGTACCAACAAAGACCTCGATTTTCACTTTCTATCGCAAGATTATGGCATGTATTTGACTAAATATCGGGTTTTAAGGACCAAATGTTTGCGCTGGTTACTACATACTTGAAACAAACTACTAATTGCACGAAAAAAATTACTTTTTATTGTTACTAACATACAAAACAACTTCAGTTGCCGGCAGCCTTCTTCTTCCTTCGTCCGCTGATTCGCCGATTTTTGCAGAGTTGCCAAATGTTACAAATTTGCGCGAACACCACCCATTAGTGGAAAGTCAGAGACTACTGCAGAATTTTTAGGTAAAGAAAATGATAAAATTGACATTGTTATGTTTAGATACAAAATTGAGAATCAAATTGAAATGAGTAGAATGAAAGGAAAATGGTAGGAGTTCTTTCACTTACTTGCCAATGGAAAAAAGGACATATCCATGAAGATAAACAAACAACACACATCGACAATGGTCACATCAAAATTTCACATATTGCACGTTACATTTTAAGAAAAGGGTTCACATAATTTAATTTAAAAAACAAAAACTAGGTATGAATCAGGTTTTTGGGTGAAACGACAAATGTGTCGCTTTTGACAGTCTTGACAAGTAGACTGATGACGCAGGAAGTGAACGCCAGGAATTGGCGGTAATTTTAAATTTTAAAAAGAGAAGTGTTAAGTTTAGAAGATGAAAATAAATAAAAGTAACTAATTGTCTAAGGTAATCCTAAAGTACAGACTGGCTCTCACTAAGCTAGATGAGATTAACAAAATGATATGATCAATATTATGTAGCCTATATCACCATTCTCAACTTACACCCTTATTTTAACGCCTTTCAAATTTTTAACACTCAGAATCTTAATATAACAATGTCAATTATATCATTTTCTTTCGTAAAGATCTTATCACTTACTTTCCGTCAATGGGTGGTTCTTCTACTTACTTTTCAGGTAACACTGATGATGGCCTAGGCCGAAAGCGCTCTGTTATGCTACTCTACGAAGTCCTTTTTTGGATTAAAATTTTGCATGGAATACAAAGTGTTTCATTTAGTTGAAATAATCGATACTTACAATTTCATTTACTGACGCGTCCGGTATTCAATATACTGACAGCATTACCTGGCATTTTATTTATTGGTATATCCACAAAATTAAAGGGTATTCTAAATCCAAAGGGTAAGTTACTCAAACAACGGTTTTATGATCATGAATGCAAAGCCAGCGCCGCGCGGCGATTACGATATTTTATAAATTTCTTCTGTTGCACGTTTGTCGTATTGAACACGGGCCACGGGCGGATTGACAACCGTGGCGATCTCATATTCTGAAGGATGCCGGCTTCCTAGAGCGGGAGACCACTAAGGGTTCTAAATTTCATATTAAAACCATTATCTTCTTTGCTATTACCAACAAGTTGAAGCCGCGGTAATGGACTAACCCAAACTATTTATCCCTGTTCTTAGTGAATTTTTCTATGAGTAACTTTATTCGACTATTTTCGGAGGGTATGGCACAGGTAAGTGGATGACATTTTTGACATTTTCGGCACAAAAACTGGGAATTTCGCAGATTTTGTAACAAAACTAAACAAAGTTTCCCCACCATTAAATTTGCTTATGAAGTCCAGAACAATGGCCAACTACCATTTTTTTATACTTTAGTAATTAGGAATGACAATAGCACATTTGAATTTGATATTTATAGGAAAAATACTGCCATTAACCGATGTATTAAAAAAAATACAATTTATGAAATTGTAAGCAAAAATTTGTTGGGCAAATTAGAAGGTCCATAAAAACGAGATTCAAAGAGTGCATCGCTCATTTAAGGTACGGTAGAACAGAAAAATCAAGTGTTGCCGAGCATGCTTTTGAAAATGATTATAGAATAACAATTAAAAATTAATTCATAGTATATTTGATAGATTATTAGACGCATGCGAAAGAATGGGCATAGTCCATTGTATTGGTGTATCGACCGTGAGTAATAGGATCCCAGATTTGATTCTTTTTGGCTTAAGTTCATTAGGCAAATAGCTAGTATAAAATAAAGTTAGTCAGATTGTAAATTTAGTTGTAATCAGCCACGGTGGGACCCTACCGATTGGCCCGGGAAAGTTACCTTAAGTAGGCATGTTCGATCCACCGGTATCTGGACCGGTATTTTCTACAATACCGGGTACCGGTATCTTCTTTCACAATACCGGATTTCCGGTACCTGATCGGTTTTCCGGTACCGGTCCGGGCCCAACCCATACTCGTACCGGTACCGAAAAACCGGTACCGACTTTCAAATTCAAAGTATGGTCAGTCAGTCAGGTAAGTGTGAGTCCCCCACCCTATGTAAAAACTGATTGGCGTCAATGGTGTTATCTATAAAATATTTGTTACCATAATAATTTAAATGATGCATTTACAATTTAAATGATGAACATGTATTTATTTTTTGACATTACTTTTTTAATACTTACTTAAAAAAAACCATATATGTATTAAAATAACTCAAACAAACCCAAATGCATTCAAGAAAAATTATTTAGAGCTTTGAAAATTATTTTGAATAAAAAAATTAAAAACTGGAAAAAAGTTTTGCACCTGGCAGGGCGTGAACTTTCTGCTTTGAAAATACGAGGCAGTTAGCGTGTTCCTTGCCGATAATGTATTGATACATATTCATAACATTCAACAGCATAAAATAATACGCATGCGGAAATTATGTTTTGAAAGTCGCCAGCCAATTATTTGTGTTACGAAATTATTTTAATAATTGCCACTGAGCTGATAGGGTTGCCAATCCTCCCTATTTAGGCGGGAGACTCCCGCTTGTTTGTCATGCCTCCCACACTAAAACAAATCTGTAAAACCCCTCGCTTTATAATAATTTGGAATTTGACTATATAAGGAAAAATAAGTATATTATATTGAATTTAAATGAACAATAATAGATTTGACTACAACGTCGCAGTCTGTAGCTTCAAAGATTCGATGACGTTTGACCCGTGCTCCGTGCGCACGCGACTTTGGATTCCTGGGAATCACCTAACTGAGATCGAGATTCGAGCGGCAGAACTCGCGTCTACCTACAGCAAATTATCGATCTTCGGATCTGCGCATTTGGCAGCAGCCCAGTGTTGTCGTTTCAATATTTCAGTTATTTCACTTCGCGAATGGCGCTTCGTTAGCTTCGCTCGCTTCGGGGGCGCAACCAAATAAAACTAACCCTAAACTGAGCCAACGCAATGCCCAAAATCAAGAAAAAACAATTTTGAAAAAATATATGAATTAGCACGTACGCACGCGTGAATGCTCAAAATTGCTGTAGGTAGACGCGAATAGCGGCAGGCGGTAGCTACAGATATTATTTTGACTTGCCTAGGTGTATTTCATTTTTACAACTTGGCACCTAGCCACATCATTTACCGTAAGAAAATATCTTCTTTACTTGTATCTTGAATATTATGTATCTACTGTATACACCTATTTACTATTTATATATTTAGTACATACACTGCACTTAATATTTTAATAATCGTGTTATGTTATGCTACTTCGTTTAAAATAGAAATATTCGGTAAATCGAATCGTTTCTTTCGGATCCACTATTCATCCATTAACCTAAACTTACAGAGACACAGATACAGTAAGGACCCTAACTCGTATACTCCCTTCTAGCGAGCAACGATTATAAACCATAATGGGTGAGACTTGGTTTGTTTCCTATTTAAAGGGTGTGTTTACTATTTTAGAATGTCTACTGTCTAATATTTCACTTCACGCATTGCCCTCCCCTCGCTTCGCTCGCTCCGGGGGTGCAACCAAACAAAACTAACCCAAGGCATGTCCAAAATGAAGCAAAACACTTTTTACAAACATAGCCCTAGAAAAATATAAAAAGTCTTGCCACTGACGGGAATCGACCCGGAGCATCGTATCACAAGCACAGCATCTAACCCCTAGACCTCTAGACCTGTTGGAAGCAACTGACATTCAAACAAATTTTCTAAGTCATGATACAATAACCGGGGAAGGTAAGATATTGTGCATACGACCGCCCATCTGTCAATTTGTTGCGATGAACTAAAGAGAGTAAATATGGCGTTTTAGTGTATTCTTTGCTATTGAGTCTAGTGTGTTTCTTGCGTTTTTTACTAGTTTTCGGTTTTTGGGTGGATTGTATCAAATTTAGATACTGTTTGGTCTGAATTATTTTTTTTGCAGTGTTTAGTGCTAAAATTCTAATGTTTTATTGGATAAACAAGTGAAAATTTGACAATTAACAGTGCGTTTTGCTGTGACTGTTGTGGCTGTGCACGGTTGTAAAATTGATAATCAAGCCAAGAACTTTGATAAAACTATTAGATTTTGTATATTTCCTAAATACACTTTGTCGCAAAAATTGTGCGTAAACGCTTGTTGTTGTGAGGATAGCTTTAATCCTAAAACATCTCGAATATCCTCAAGGCATTTCAAAGACCACGACTTAGAAAGAAATTTGAAGTATGAACTTTCGAATTATGAGTCAAAAAAGGGGCTAAAATAAGATGCAGTACCTTATCAGATTTAGATATTGTCTGGTTATAATTTTTTTGCAGTGTTTAGTGCTAAAATTCTTATATTTTATTGAGTAAACAAGTGAAACTTCGACAATTAAAAATGCGTTGTGCTGTGCATCCTTGTAAAAGTGATCATCAAGCCAAGAACTTTGATAAAACTATTAGATTTTATACATTCCCTAAAGATACTTTGTCGCAAAAATTTGGGGTCAACGCTTGTAATAATTTTAATAATAAATATAGTTTAAAAAAACTAAAAAAACACGCTTTAATGATCAATCGAACTAAAAAACAAAAAATAATTAGTAATACAGGCAGAAAATAATAATGAACGAAAAATATTAAGTATTATTGTGAAAAAAGCGTGGGGCGCTTTGTGCTATATTTTATGTACATCGAGCACCCCACGCTTTTTTCACAATAATACTAATATTTTTTGTTCATTATTATTTTCTGCCTGTATTAATAATTATTTTTTCTTTTTTAGTTCGATTGATCATTAAAGCGTGTTTTTTTAGTTTTTTTAAACTATATTTATTTTCCACTTTTTAGTTCGATGTACTATGGAAGCATTTTTTGAAACTATATTATTTAATCCTGGCGGGGGGGGGTGCCTCAACAAGTTTTATTAACATGCGATAGCGGCCTATCTGTTGTTTGTAGCAGTAGGGGCCTCATGGTACCCCACAGTAAGAGGCCCCTCGGGAAATTTTCCGTTCTCTCGGCCCCTCCGTCCGCTAACATGGTTAGCGAAACGCGCGTTACTGCTAAAATTCTGTTTCTGTATTGTGGATAAAACTGTGTTGTAGTAAGGCATATTCTTGAGCAAATGCTTGTAGAAGGTATAGACTTTACTATAAACTCATCCCTCCAGTTGCTTCGTACTTTAGAGGAACTTGGGAGCTGCTGGGAGATCTTTTACTAGCAATTTTAGCAAAAGTAGAGTCTGCTCAATTCAAAACCTTTAAGAAAAATATTAATATATTCGAATGGTTTGGACGTTTTTAACATCAAACCGTTTTGTTATCGGCTCTTCAAGTGAAATAGACTCAGAAAATTATTCCTGAAAAAGGTAGTGAAAATCACAAATATTGACAAACGGATTAGTATTAACAAAGAAAACCCCTTGGTCCAATGATATTTTTATTTATTGGAAGAGAACAGCACAATCAGTACATTGATTATAATAGATGATACTTTGACTGGGAATTCTTCGACAAGAACTCTTGAGACGACCTCTTTCAAGGTGGCCGAAAGTTGCAGATTAGATTTTCTGCCGTAGTTAGGTATTCAATATTGCGGTCGCCCTATTCAAGAGACGAGTAAATCTATTTATTTTTATTTGAACATAAGTTTTTGCCAGTTTTTATAGTTTTTAAGATAAAAAGTTGGTTTAAAAAAGTTCTACTTTAATTCGAAATGTAAAAATGTTGCTTGTCTAAGACATTTATTTTTTTATTTACGATCAGCCTTCCTGATTACGTGGTGGCATTTTGTTGAATTTTTTCCTGAATTGCTTATGATAAAGCTTTTTCTCAGTTTAAATAAATAGGCTCTCTTAAACTAAACCGTTTTATGGTGACTCCAAATATCCAGAAAGTGAACCAGCTATAAATATCTGTTTAATTCATTCAAACAATAATTCTCTTAAAATATTGTTCTAGCTCCGGTTGGAGAACATGCAAAAATAGCGCAATACCCTACAAGAAGCAGCGCTAATAGTGTATGCCAAGATTACGAGGAGGAGTTCCATGAAAGAGAGCAAAAAGTGAATATTCCAGAATTGGAAGATTCTCTTGCTAGTGAAAATTCCACCAAAAGGAAAGCCGAGAACAAGGTTACATCATCGCCTAAAAGGTAATATATAAAATTAAAATAATATAAGCAGTTGCATATAACCATAAGGCAATAAAACGAAAATAATTTACGATATAGTATTTAATTTAGTGTATTTCCACTTCTGGCAAGTGTATAGTTGTTGCCTTATTCTTAAGAAGTTATCATTTGTCGTCCTTGCAGGCAAGAGAGCATAACTAAATAAAACAGTTTATAAATTAACAACTTTTCAATGTAATTGTTCTTATCGTGAACGGATGCTAACATTCTATAA
>JAEQML010067608.1:0-18946 GCA_016904865.1 Pissodes strobi
GGTTAATAATTGTTATTTTCCGTTGTTAGTGTTGTTGTGGACAAATAAAGGGTGATAGCTGTTGTGCCGGATAGAGGATCCTGCCGGGCGGCTTTGGATGTTGGCGCTAGTAATAATAGAGGGCGTAAATGGTTTCCAAATTTCAGCATTTTGGATCTACCAAGTTTTATACTTTATCTTTGTGAACTCCCTAAAGGCTGGTTTTCTTTGTTCTTTCTCAGCTCAGCTCAATCGTCTGACTACCTGTTCTGTTATAGCGAAAAGGTGGCAACTATAGCTAGCACCGCATCGTAATTTTGGGCGTAAATTGGACGATTTTTATTTTATATTAGTATTTTTTGCCTAAACGCCTTACTAGTTATGACGTCATACATTAATGTTGACATTAGGCGCGTGGGTCACTCCGTCACCAAAACAAATATACGAAGTTACGAAGCGGAGTATTATACATCTTTTTCTTAAAAAAATTAGGCATTTTAGTATTGAAATTCTGAGTAATTTCAAGTAATCGGGCATTTAAGGGATTGTGAGTAATTTGTGAATAATCAGGATTATATTTTGTGAGTAGTATAGAAAATACAATTGACAGCACTGATGATGACACATCGGTTTACACATTTCCGATTCCGACCTCACATTTCCGTCCCACGTGCCGAGATTTAGCCAAATACCGCCGCGTAAGATGTTTATACATCAATAATCAAATTATTATTAAGGATTTTTCAGGTTTATTTAAAAAAAAAGTGAAAAATTGGTGCAAAGTAACCCTACTTTACGATAATTATATTTTTATTTTAGTCCTCCGTCAACCCAGATCTGCAAACATTTGATTAGCAAAATTTGATTCTCCAATTTAGTCAAGCATCCTTAAAAACTGGATAACAATATCACGCGATATACGATAGATCAACAGTTATAACTTTCTTGCCGAAACTCCAAACAACTCCTCAACTCCAGTGAGTCAATTTGTAGGTGAGGTGAGATATATGTAGGTAACATATTGTAATTAACTTAACATGTCCAACGTTTATTGATGCCTAGTTCGTTGCCGAAATGTATTACCACAGTTTAGAATATCTATAGACTCTGGTATTACATTCCTAAAATATATTTCATCGCATTATAAGTATGATTCACTATCTTGGTTGGATTTCACGGCAATGATCAAATAACCATTTGCAGACCGTCCGTTCAACAACAGGAAAAGTTATTCTAAACATGCCTTCATACCACTCCGAAAAAAATGTTCTGAGCCAATTAATTATACGAAGAAGACCGTCATTGATATCAGCAATTTTAAAATGAGGAAATAAAAATCAACCTATTTTTGCAGGTAACAAAAGAAAATGTTAATTAGAAGCCTTGAATTTTGATATTGTTTCTCTAGGTTGCCGGTTGCCGGCGCGGAGTAGTCAGATAGAATGTCCATAAACACAGCTTAAGGCCGTATATAGGTCCTAAGACGTGCTTTCTTCGTTTTCTTTCTTCCTTTTTATTGAAGAACCAAGAAAAAAGGAAGAAACACCGCACACACACCGGACGGACACCGAATGCGAGTATGCCTTGCGGATACAATAAAACGCGCTATGTAGCTGGCTATCGTAAGCGTTATAACGTTAACTTTATATTTCACAATATCAATTTTGAATTAATGCTGATGTTTGTTGAATTATTATGTATTACCTATTAAAAACTATTGCTACAATAATATATTTATTTTCCATATAAATTAAAAGTGATAGATAATTAGTTGTATATCGGAGAATACAGATCTGGTCTAGGTCTGGATTCATGAGCTAAAATGTATATTTATGAGTCCTCGGCTCATTGTAAGGACACGGTTCAGCACTTTTCGTTGGCACGGATGATGGAAAGTGCTAATTGTTTTTACATTTTAGATGCTTTATTCCCTGTCTACGCATTCACCTATTTCTTAATCCAAAACGCGAAGCTTTAGAAAACTACCAAGATTAGAATGCATTAAATGAATTGTATATTATGATACCTAAGCAAAAAAACAACCAAATACCAAATTGAAGATATTGCCGGAAATTACAAACATTTAGTGTACGTACAAGGTGAATCAATTCGTGGCTAAACGTCAAAATTCTATATAAGTATACTTATCTATATAACCCGAAGATTTAGTGATTCAAAATGGGATGGCCTAAAAATAAACGACGGAAGTCAAAGTTAAAAGATAATCTATTCTACAAAAAAAAAACAATTCTATATTGATAAACCATAGTGAGCATTAGAATTAAGCAGACGAATACAACGCCACAAAATATGCTGAACAAAATCAACATAGCACTTAACAAATAACACTGGGGTTCAATATATTTTTCTTTCCCAAGGAGCCTCATAACGGAGGTATGGGTCCCAAAAGGAGTACCCAGTTGTTTTCATTTTGAGCTGCAATTTTTAAATAGATTCATATATTTGAATAAATTTTGATATGTGGTATAACCCACACAGAGTCGCAAATCCAGATCAGTAACAATCTCTAACATTAAAATTGATTGATCATAAAGATATAATTGGCAAAGAGTTATATGAAGAAATCTGTATTTACAAAGATTTATTTCCCTCGCCTGAACTGCTTTTAAAAAATAGGTTGTGAAACTAGTTTCCTAATTTTGCAGGCGATAGAACGATTTCAAAATTTAGAATTATAGAAAATTATCTCAGAACATATGCCCTAAGAACTACTTCCGATTTAGTTAGCACTCATATCAAAAGAAAAGAAGCTATGTGAATGATTAAATTTTCATAATGTTATTGATGATTTTGCTACGTACTATGAAAGCCTGGAAAGTTAGTTATCCTAGAAAGTATTAAATTGAAAATATATTTTCTTCAATTTGGTAAATGATCGAGTTTTGACGTGTTTTTAAGAATACTTATTAATAAATTTATTTTAGTTTGTAGGGAAATGAAAATGTTTCTTTATTTAAATGAGAATTGAGAATAGTAAACTTCCAAAACTAAATGTTTTTTTTTGCTTGTTTGTGATGTTTAGTTGAGGGCGGCAATTTTTTTTGCACAAGGGCGGCAGACCCCCCAGAAACGGGCCTGGCGAGGAGCATCCAAGAGCAGCAAGAAATTCTGAGTCAGAAGAACAAATTCACAATAAAATCGGTTGCCAGACAAACTTTAAAATTCAAAAGAAATTGGCTTTATCCTTTTCATATTCAAATGGTTGTCGCAATGTTTCTAGACGATTACCATGCAAGACTTATTTACTCGTACATTTTTAGTCAACAATTTACAATCCACATTTTATTAGAAATATTTTATTTACGGACAAAGCTGGCATTAATAAAATCTCCGTTCAATAATACAGGCCAGGCACCAACAAAGATTTATGGTTAACGCATAGGGGAGGCTGATTGGAAATTACCTGATTGGGCCTTTTATTTTGGAAGAACGAATAATTAGTGCATTGTATTTGCAATTTTACACGACGGTGGTCCCCTAAATTTTAGCAATTTATTGCATGCACAGAAATTTGTCTGGTGGCGAACCTATGTTAAGACCCCCAAAGTTAGATTTTTTTTTGGAGGCATATCAAAAGTCTTGTAAACTCAACACTCAACACAAACAAACTATATTTACTGTTTTGTGCAACTTTGCTACCATTTGGTGCTTTCCAAAATTTTATCAACATACATTTCTTAGTATTTCTCTACATTGACAAGTCCATTGGTTTCTGATGATAATATAGGGTTAATTAAGTAGTATGTAGTAGCAAATTCTTTCGTTAAACTATTGTAATTAAATTGGTTGATAACAAACAGTTTAATTTTCTTTCTTATAATATGTAATTATTGCTCTGACTGAGTTATGCATGATTCAGAATTTCCTCGCAAATGTTTGATCTTTTCAAAATAAATACAGAGTATTTTTTAAGGGAATTTTCAAAAGTGTCTAATAAATCAAGTTTTAGTTCTAAAAGGTGACACCTGGCAAAGTTTTGGACCCACGAGTGAGCTGGTAAGTCCGTTCCTGACTTCCTTGGTAATTTCAAAGCTTTCTTCTGGTCTAGAGCTGTGAGTCTTTATCGGTTATACAACGTATCAAAATTGCTTAAAAGTTACACTCAAAAATGTATATCACTGAGTAGCCCTTTTTGTTTCATCTAAGTTTTACTTATAAATATATAAACATCGATATAAACTTTACAATGGTCTGGCAGTAAATCTAAAGTCAATGAATCCATCTGCATTTAAGACTCTCCTAAAAAGAAATCTCTTGCAGCCCCATCTTTCTGCGGCCCCTTAGACAGTATGTGTGCGTATATATTAATTTATTGTTGGTTTATTATTGTATTGTCTAAGTTACGAGCAAATTTTATAATTGAACATGCTTTGTATTATTAAATTATAGTTGAGAAATTTTTAAATGTTTTCAGCTTCTTTTTTTGCAATTGGGTTCCTTATATTAGTTTTATTATCAAACAGCATAATGTATTTTTGAGTTATTGCATATACCCAGGGGCTAAAGTGGTATTTTTTATCCCGAGGCGAAAACTTTGTATTTGCTTAGGGATAAAAAGACACTTTAGACCTGTGGCATAGCCTAAAGAAAACTATAGCTGCGACACTTAAGCGCGGCACCTTTGAGAAGCGAGGACCAACTTTATCACTATGTAGTGGGGAGAAAATAAATAAATCTAACTTGACGTCAACCCCCCGGCAATCATTAGTGAAGTGAGCCGTACTAAATTTTTTTGGGACGTTATATACTAAAATTGTTACTCTCCCCTATTATTTTATTTAAACTTTCATCACAAAATATATGATTTACAAAATACTGTTTATTTCGAGTAGAGAATAACCATTTTTTTGATCCAAAAAGCTGCATAACAAGAGCCGGATATTTATTTAAACATTACACCTGAAATAAATAGTTAGTTTTGAAGTGAAATTAAGAATGGCGAATGTAGATTATTTGTAGTAAGTACAGCATTCTTGAATGCTGAATATAACTATAATAGAATATAAGCTCCAAGTTAATCTTTAAATATCAACAAGATCTATACACAACAAAAGTTTTTTATATGAGATTTTATTTTGCACAAGTAGTTATGTACGATTTTGCATATTTTTTCGTACCAGCTTTTTCATTTTATTCGCTAGATTAAAATATTGTCAAGATGGTGAAATGAAAGTAAATTTTTGATCTGGCTATAGTTCACCAACTAGTTTATGCATGAAGTGCACAATTACGCTAAATCGGAGCAACCTGTACCGTGCGTTCAATTTATCTTGATAACATTTTGATTCGCTGTAACTTTTTTGTTTTTAAAGATATCAAGTTAAACAAAAAAGCAAAATGTAGGGTTGGTAGCCAAATTTTTTTCTACGTTACATATAAAATAAAACACTAACGATTTTCTGACATATCAGCCTACTCTATATTTTTTAAATGGAACACCCTGTATATTACTACATTTTTGGAATCTCTAGAGAAGTCTAAACACATTTCGTGTATAATATCTTATACCTATCTTTCTTTAGGTGTTTACGAAATATTGACAGTTGAAAGATGTGCATTTTGACATTTTGATAGGCTTTAAAATCTAAACCGCCTGAGAGCAAAGAAAACGGTTTGCATATTCCTGTCTTAGGTTTTCATGAGCTATCAAATGACAGTAACTTTGAATGTAACCTGCGAATAAAATTGACCGGAACTTTTAAACCTCCGGTTAAATTGAAAGCCACTGTCATTTGATAACTTATGAAAACCTAAGATAGAGATGTGCAAACCGTTTTCTTTGATCTCGTGCGGTTTAGAGCCTGTCAAAATGCCCGACTTTCAACTGTCAATA
This sequence comes from Pissodes strobi, assembly GCA_016904865.1. Lineage (NCBI taxonomy): Eukaryota > Metazoa > Arthropoda > Insecta > Coleoptera > Curculionidae > Pissodes > Pissodes strobi. The sequence continues at coordinate 5,834 of JAEQML010067608.1, forward strand.
TTTCGTAAACAGCTAAAGATAGGTATAGGATACTATACATGACATGTGTTTTGATTTCACTAGAGAATCCAAAAATGTAGTAATATACAGGGTGTTCTATTTAAAAAATATATAAAGTGGGCTTCTATGTCAGAAAATTATTGGTGTTTGTTTTATATGTAATCTAGAAAAAACTTGGCTACCAACCCTACATTTTGCTTTTTTGTTTACCTTGGTATCTTTAAAACCAAAAAAGGTACAGCGAATCAAAATGATATCAAGGTGCTGATCAAATCTGAAATAATGGATATATGTGGATAACGCGACTTTTACGAAAAACATCCAGCAAAAACAATGTTTTTGAGACTTACGCCTTTATGGTAGAATACGAACTGTTTATTGTCAAAAGAAATGTTTTGCACTTTCTTATCTTCCACATAACCACAACCTGGAAAATACTCCCCACCAAACCGAAAATTTCGTATATCTAGATAATTACTAAATAACGAAGATAAGAAGATGCAAATCGTTTCGCGCTAAGTTAAACAGATCAAATTCTTTAAATGGAAAGGAGGCTGTTCGACATGCTACATGAAATTTATCTAGAATCTTTAGAAGAATTCGAAAATCGGAAAATATGTCCCGCTCTTTTGAGACCTTTTATATTGAAATATAATTCAATTATATTGTCAAACTGAAATCAACATGGCTAAATGATGAAATGGTTGTAAGACTAATAAAAAAATTGAAAACATGTTATTTCTATAAAATGTGTATACATATGAAGGGTACAGGGGAAAAATAATCTAAGCGCCATTTCCATAGGAAACTTTTTTATTATTGACTTCACAGAAAATTTTATTCTTGATAAAAGTTGGTGTTTGGAAAAAAAATTATTTTGGCAATGCTAAATTAAAGATAAGTTATACAGGGTACTCAATAAATACAAAAATGCTGGTTAAAAAATCAAAAACTTTGGAATATCGGAAAACCTTCTACAGAAAAATAAAGCTCGTATTAAGATAAAAATAAAAGTCAAATACCATTTTTTCCAAAAGTGCACTGCACCGTTGCGGAGAAAATCCATTTCAATTACTGAAAAAACCCGCTTTTCCTTGATTTTGTCCTTATTTTTTTCAGCAACGATGCACTTTTGGAAAAAATGGTATTTGACTTTTATTTTTACCTTAATAGGAGCTTTATTTTTCCTGTAGAAGCTTTTCCGGTATTCCTAAGGTTTTGTTTTTTTAACCACTATTTTTGTATTTTTTAAGTACCCTGTAATACTTAGTCTTAATTTAACATTGTCAAAATTGGTTTTTTTCCAAGCACCAACTTTTATCAAGAATAAAAGTTTCTGTGAAATCAATAATAAAAGTTTCCTATGGAAATGATGCTTAGATCGTTTTTCCCCTGTACACTTCGTATATATTTTATCAATGTTTCCATATTATTAATTTTCGATTAATTTTGGGCAATTTAAATTTTGTAATTTATGATAGGTTTTAGTCCGTTTTGGTGCTTTTAGTTAGTTTGGGTTAGTTCAATCAGCTTTCGTTTAGTTTTAATTTATTTTAGTCATTTGAACCCGGTTCCGATACATTATAACCAATTTTATTATTTTTGGTTAGTTTTGGTTAGCCGCCAAAACTTGGTCGTTCAATCAACTATCGATTACTTTCGGTTCCGATACGTTATTACTAATTTTAGTGTTAAGGATAGTCGCCAAAATTGAATTGATCTGGGTTAGTTTTATCTTACTTAATATTATTTTTCAGCTATTCCGATACGTTTTAGCCCGTTTTGGTACTTTTAGTTACTTTTGGTTTGTTTTGGTTAGTCTTTCTATCAAATTTTGGTTACTTTCAATTTATTTTAGTTATTGAATTAATTCAAGTTAGTCGTCAAAATTCGCTTAATTTTGGTTAGTTTCAACTTATTTTAATATTTTTAATCTGTTACGATACGTTTTAGCCCTTTTTCATGCTATTGGTTAGTTTTGGTTAGTCGTTCAATCAACTTTCGGTTAATTTCAGTTAGCTTTAATTTAGTTTAGTAATTTGAATCGGTTCGGATACGTTATAACCAATTTAAATGTTTTTAATTAATTTAGGTTAGTCGGTACAATTCGGTTAATTTCGGTTAGTTTCAACTTACTTTAATAATTTTAATCTGTTACGATATGTTTTAGCCCTTTTGGTGCTTTTGGTTACTTTTGGTTAGTCGTTCAATCGACTTTCGGTTAATTTCAGTTAGTTTTAATTTATTTAAATCATATGAACCGGTTCCGATACGTTATAACCAATTTTAAAGTTTTTGATTACTTTCGGTTAGTCGCCAAAATTCGGCTAATTTGGGTTAGTTTTAACTTACTTTCGCTCAATCAACTTTCGGTTAATTTCGGTTAGTTTTAATTTATTTTAGTCATGGGAACCGGTTCCGATGCGTTATAACCAATTTTAATGTCTTTGGTTACTTGCCAATATTCGGTTAATTTGGGTTAGTTTTAATTTACTTTAACATTTTTAATCTGTTCCGATACGTTTCAGTCCGTTTTTGTGCCATTAGTTACTTTTGGTTTGTCATTCAATCAACTTTCGGTTACTTTCAGTTAGTTCCAATTTATTTTAGCCATTTGAATCGGTTCCTATACGTTATTAGCAAATTTAATATTTTTGGTTAGTCGCTTCCTTCGTTTTGTTTAGTTTTAACTTACTTTAATTTTTGTAACCTATTGCGATAGATACGTTTTAGCCTGTTTTGGAGCTTATGGTTACTTTTGGCTAGCTTTGGTTAGTCGTTCAATTAACTTTCGGTTGGTTTCAGTTAGTTCCAATTTATTTTAGTCATTTGAACCGATTCCGATACCTTATGATCAAATTTAAGTTTAAATAAACAAACTAACTAGCTGCTTAATTCTGCCGTTCTTTTCCCATTAACACATAAACATTAACTTATTTATATAACATACAAACAAAACAATATATACGCATAACGTCTATTTACCCAAACAACGAATCTTTTTCTATTTTAATTCCTATGAAAATTTATTGCACTCCGGCCCAGGTAAGCGCGTATGATTGGCATCGAGTTTCAACTGCGTGGTGTCCTCCCTTCACTGAACTTCACGGAGAAAATTTGATTCCGTACCCCACTAAACGAGCCGAGTGTCGCGGCTATAGTTTTCTTTAGGCTATGCCTGTGGTGTGTACGCTATTTTTTCGCTTTGGAAAAATAATTACACGAAAGAAAGGAAAACCCCATTTGTGCCTACTTTATGTACAAAATATCATAAACGTTGTTGTCTGGTCTTTATATCGCTGACACACCAGTCCATCCAAAACTTGGTATGTTTTAATATGTTTGCTATGACCAGTTCAAAAAAATCCCTTCACGCTAACAAATTTAGTTATCAAAAACGTGTCTCATTGCTGAAAATTTAAAAAATTAATATTGAAAAAGCCTACGAAGAGGCTATAAGTCAGCTGCTACCCCCAAAATCTCGGCATCTAAGTATATGAGAAACAATATACAGACTTTACAAAATGGTGTAAAGAACGAAGCGTTAATTCTTTCACAGAAGAAAGTGGTGCTATTGGCATATATTTTTTTAAAAGTCCAAGAAACTCAAGGCCTTGTCGTTGTGGAGCCAGTATTCCATAATAAAAGCCACGATGATACTAGAGACCAATGTCGATATTAACATTAACAAGTACAGTAAACTTACCGCATTTTTAAAAGGGAAACATTATGTTATAAACCGAAGAAGTCATTGATTCTAGACTTACATAACATCAAAGCATTTCTACAAAAAGCTTCAAAATGAAAACTTTTTAATGAATAAGATACCTAATTACCATCAGTTTTGTATTACAAAATTTAGTAATAAACAACAATTTTGTTACAGGTGGCGCTAATTATGGATGTAACTGGGCCCTGTCGGGGGAAGAAGCTGTGCCAGTTAGATTGCAGTGATGTCTTAGATCATGAACATTTTTTCTGGCAAATGTACGGGATACAAAAAACCACAAGGGCCGCTCCTTTGTGGTTAGAAGATCCACTGAAAACTCTACAGATGTGGTAGAATTGATGAAAAAATATATTGCGCTAAGACCACCCACACAGCATACGAGATTTTTTTGTCGGGTACAGAAGCGGACGATGCACATCAGCGTTTTAAGATCCTTTACACAAATAGTGCACTATGCAAAAATGGACCTCTCCTATTGGTCGATCCATCTCGTATTACAATATGTCTTCGTGATGCTATCGATTTCTGTCAAGAGCTCTCGTGGTGTAGAGGTTTAAACAACTGGGTCTCACCTGGACGGCGAGGGTTCAAACCCCGTTGCTTTTTTTATTTTTTTTTTAAGATTATGTTTCTAAACAGTTTTTTCTTGATTTTGGGTATGTCTTGGGTTAGTTTGGGTTAGCACCTGGTTAGTTTCCTTTTCTTGAGCCCCCGTAGCGAGCGAAGCGAGCGGAGGGCCATGCGGATCGACCAATAGGAAAGGCTGATTTTTATATAGTGCACTATTTGTGTTAAGGATCTTATAATGCTGCACATCACCAGCCTATTTAGACAGCTGCCAACAAAATTGCTGAATATCTGAAACTTGAATCAACTTAAACCACATGGTGATTGGAAAACTAGTGCCGTTGCCGAGGACTATGTCGAAAATTCCCTAAACCAGAAGAAAAACGTCGCTGGCCAAATTTTTGTCGCCACTTACATTACATCTTCCACGGAGACTTTTCCACAGAATACGTTAATTATAAATATTGCAGACTCGAATTTTCAACCCCTTTTCATCTTAAATAGCTGTAGTGGCGTTAGCATAAACGATAATATTAATAATTATTGCAGGGTAAACACATTATTCGTAAAATCCAGTATTTTATTTAATCTTTCAAGATAAAATTAATAGCCAAATTTCCGTTCATGAAATCTGATCCGCCCTAATAAATGAAACCGATAGCACCGTTACGTAGCGCAGCTTCATCAATTTCAAATACTTCTCTGTATGCTGATTGCTGAATCGTTGTTTTTTAAGATATACAATTTCAAACAATTTTAACCGTGGAAAGAGGGTTCAGTTCGAATTAAGACAGATTAAGTTTAGGTCTTGACTGCTTATAATCGTCGGGTGGGCGGGGGCCCTTTGTGCTGTGTCCGAGGGCATCCCGCCAATTGTTTTTACTCACTAAGTTTATTATGCCATTTTTTGTAAAGTGCTATAAAATTAGGAGAGACAGGTCAAAGTTGTATAGAGGAAATATTAAACTAAAAGAAGAATTCAAGAAGATGGAAAATTAAAAAGATATCAGAGATATAAGTAACAAAATGATATAGGGAATAAATACAAAGTTTTATCAAACACCATTAAAACTCAGTATATAAAAGTACCAAAAATACAGAGATAAACGCAATATCCAGAATACATTTAAAGAGGAAACTCTTACGAATTCAAGACTGAAATCTGAAATTGTACGTGAGAGATTACGAACAGAACGGGGATATATAACACTAAGGCAGGGATCAAAGAAGAAACCAAAGCTACTGCAAAAAAAAATCAGATATTTCTTAATTGTGACGATCTAGAGCGCACGGCGCCGGCGCGGCGGCGACTGGAAAAGAAGAAACAGTCACGTGGAAAAACAAAAGCGCCAAACAAGTATCTTCTCGACTCAATGCTGGGATGGAGAAATAGGTAAAAAATTGTCTCACATGTTGTTCCAAGTTAATTCAATATGATATCTCCAGTCGAAATTATTAAATGTCAGCAATGAGTGAGTGAGGAAAAAGAAAACAATAGGAAAATTAGACAGGCAAATTAATGCCAGTAAAAATGTTAAAGAAATTGTTCAGGGTACCACCAAGGAATTCAAAAGTAAAATTTGAAGACTAGGTATTTAAAGCAATTGAAAATACACGTCTCCAATATCAAGCCACAGTAGAACTGTTCCAGAACATGTATAGACAACCTAAAAGCTACTGCAATTGCACTACACATAGACTTTAGTGAACATTTTAGTTCTAAGCAAGCACTATGCATTATGAAGAAATATATTCGCATCATTTTGGTGGTTCACGTAAACAGGTAACATTACACATGGGGGTAATGTATCGACAATCGGAAAATAAGTAAAAATTAATTACTTGTTTCTATTCTGTATCGGGAAACAACTCTCATAATCTGGCACCTCTTTGGGCCCATTCCAAATAAATTCTCCGTCATATTCAAAAAAAAAATCCAAAAGTTAATATTATACCGTGATGAACCAAACAAAAGCAAATGTTCTTTATAATGTGTTCAGAAATATTTATATTTAATTTCAAACAAGTTACCTGGCATTTTTTTGAGGCTGGTCATGAAAAACGCGCAACTGATGACGTTGCTACAGATAAAATCGAGCAAGACATTTCAGATGGTTTTACAATTTACCAATTATTAAAAGATTCCAGTGAAACAACTATTTTCTTTAATTATCGACGAAGATATTAAATACTATGTCTTTAAAGATGTTCGAAAACAACTGTTGCCTTTGAAAGGTACCATGAAAGAAACTTTCATTGTTTTTTGTTGTTCTTACTATCCAAAAATTTATTTAACCTTCCATGAAATTACATATTTGAATTTGAATTTGAATATTTTCACTTAGTTGATCAGTTGTCAACTAAGTGAAAATATTCAAATTAGGGCCTTTTCAAGTGATCACTTAGGTGAAGATATTCAAAAGATTACCGACCGAACACAAGAAAATATTACTAACATTCAGATACAGCATGAAGAAGAACCAATTGAAGTAAATGTTTATCCAAGTAAGCTTAAAGATGGAGTGAGTGAAGGAATGAGCGATAGCAAAAAATCTTATACGTATCTCGGAATGACGAAAACTGATATACATAAAGATGGAGATGTTAAAATAGTGTTTTTAAGAGGATTGATGACATGAGAAGAGGGATTAAAGGTTCCGAATGATGAATGATACGAACCATACGAAAACATCATTAAAATTGTTATTGAACCTAAAATGTACTTAAAAGACAAACGTGTATTTTACGAGTATGGTGCTCCTATTGTTGAAATGTTTGAGAAATTACATTCTTCCCCAAATCTACAAATCTGAAGTATCTGGTAGAAATGTGTGCTAAAAAAATGAACATCCCTGACAAACCACACCACTCCTTGGGCTCGCCAGACACGATATAGTCAAAAGATACAATTTTGAAAAATACTTCACGGTCGTGATAAGAAGTAGAGAAGAATGGAAAAAGAACACCACTTGCATTCTCACATTGCAGCAAAGTGCCATAAAATGGTATTACACATGGGTCAAGAACTGAACAGGGGACCGGAGTATTTGGGCCACGAACCAAATTATCCGAAACAATGGGAAAACACATGGACATATTCCAGACGGAAATTAATGCCATAGGAAGATGTGCGCAATTCAGCCTCGACAGAAACTATAGGAAGAAAGAGATTGTCATCTTCTCAGACAGTCAAGCAGCCATTAAAGCGCTGAGCTTATCAACAATCTGCTCCAGAATGTCATGAGAATGCCTAGATAAGCTAAACGAATAGGCAAGGCAAAAATATCAACATATCCCTTCATGCTGGAATAGAAGGCAACGAAAAACCAAACCAATTGGCAAAAGTGTTGTAAAACTCCGCCTTTAGGACCGGAATCTTTCTGTGACATAGGGATGCACACCTACAAGGAAAAATTCATGAAAGAAGAGCGAACCAAATGGATCAATCTATGGGACCGTCTTTCAGGGCTTAGGCAATCAAAGATGTTTCTAGAGCCGCCTCATTCAGGTAGCTCAAAACACCTTATAACACTGAGTAAGAACAATCTGCGCATCCTCACTGGCTTTCTTACAGGCCCCTGCCGGTTGCTTCAGGTGCTGCATCGTCGAACAGGAGGAACTTCCATCCATAGAACCATCCAGACTACTTTCTTTTATCAAAGCACTGAAGCTGGATGCGGTACTCTGATTGAGAATCACATCAACGAAAGCACCAAGGAAAGGGGACACAATAGATCTATACAGGTCACAGTGTACTAATAATACCTCCCAAGATCATTCATTCATTCATCCATTCATGCTAAAATAGTGAGTTAGGTAGGTATATAGGAAGTTAATGCTTATTTTTATAAGTTTTTGCCATTTTTATGTTAAGTGTATTCCAATTATTTTATATAAAACTGCAAAATATCTAGGTTATAATTTGAACCACTCTGTTCCTTTCTGCTCTGAAATCAAATATTCTTCATGGAATTTAGTTTTATTTTATTTATTAAAATTCAAATATGTCAGCTTTCCTTTTTTTACTGCAAAAAATAACACATTTAAAAAGTATAAATTTGTGAAACGATTAAACTATTAATTTTTAATTTAAGGAGTAATAAAATGGTGATTATAAGATTAAAAATATCTGAAAGGGCTTAGACTTACTATTTTTATAACTTCTCTTGTTGATAATATAATTAGTTTGTTGTGACAGAATTGTTATTTATTGGTACTCTGGATAATTTAAATATTGGTACTCTGAACATTAAATTTCTAAATAATATATCTGCAATGTTTAATGTACATAGTTAGTTACTAATAAGAAAGTAATAATTAATTGGCCGAATAGCATAAAAAAGTAATAAATATCGCTTTTATTACTTTTATGTCATACCAGTACATTATTGTGTTTTTATACCTTAGATACCATTTACATAATGGATTACTTTATGGCCGTGCGGGCATAAAGTCCACTTTATGGCCCGTGCGGGCATAAAGTACACTTTATGGACTCAAATAATTGAATTGAATTCGTATTTTTTAAATATTTACATATTGTGATTGCAATAACGAACTAGTATGACATAAAAGTGTGTATGCACCACGGGTATTAATAGATGTGTACGCCCTCGGCGACTTATAAACCCTCTGGCCAGAGGCCCTCGGGTTTGTAACACTGTCGCCCTCAGGGCATAAACATCTACTTAATGCCCTTGGTACATAAATAACTATTAATAAACCTGCACAAAACAATAAAAGTCCTAGAGCCTTTTTTTTTTCGCCTCGCCCATTCGAATCATTTTAACCGCGACCATTCGAAGGCTTTGACTAAATTTCATATCAGGGCCGAAGAAAAAGCCTATATACGTCGTAGACAGTTTCGCGGCTCCACAAGTCCCAGGCCACCATTTTTGTGCTCCATACGGCCCTCCCTTAATTTTGTTAGTTTTAGTTTGCTTCAGGTAGTAAAGGTGCGCAATTCCTGCTCCAACCCCGGTAACATATTTACATATTCTACTGTACGACGGCACCAGGGTGCTGAAATCGGTTAGGTTCTGTAGCGCTACAAAAGCTCATTGATTTGGACACCTAATGCATGAACCATAATATTTCACTTTTCGCATGGCCCTCCGCTCGCTTCGCTCGCTACGGGGGCTCGACAAACAGGAAATAACCAGGTGCCAACCAAAACTAACCCAAGGCATGCCCAAAACCCAAAATCAAGAAAAAAACTGTTTAGAAACATAACCTTAAAAAAATAAAAAAAGCAACGGGATTTGAACTCGTGCCGCCGAATTGGGACCTAATCATCTAGACCCCTCGACCACGAGGCCACGAGGGCTCTTGCGACAAACTGATTGCATCGTGAAGACATGGCGCGATTAGGTGCCCAAATCAATGAGCTTTTGTAGCGCTACAAAACCTAACCGATTTCAGCACCCTGGTGCCGTCGTACAGTAGGATGTGTAAATATGCAGCCCGGTACATCCGTCCGGTAAACCCTGGAAATCCTTAGTAAATCCTAGATAAATTTCGCAGTACTTCTTTGATACATTCGTATACACTCTACGATGTTTAATGAAGCCCCTAGACATCCACAGGAAATCTGAAAAATCCTAAAATCATCAAACATTTTTACGCTCAAAAAAACACCTACAATACAAAGGTACTTACTAATCCATACCGTTACATTTGATATTTTTTTATTAGTTTCTACTAAATACAATTTTTTTGGTCAGGGGGTAATAAGGGTTGTAGAAAAAATAATTTTATTTAGTTCGAGGGAATAAGGAGTTAACTGGAATCTTGTAAAATTTCAAATTATTTTTTTTTAGACTCTATAAATCATCCTGACCTTTGCTGCAAAAAGTCAATAATTTAATATTTATTATATTTTTATTTATCTATTTATTTATCTGAGGCGCAATTTTCATGATTCAAATTAGTTAATCCAAACTAATCACAACTAACCTAAACTAGCCAAAACTAACCCAAAGGAATCAAAATCTCATAAAGGAAAAATAATAGAGGTATCTTCCATGGAAGTTAAGCTCCTTGGGGAAATTTTATTTAACTGAAATCATGTATATTTACAATTTATTTCTTAGTTCCTACAAACCCGGCTAAACACGAAAAAAAAATTTTTTCTGCGGAAAATCAAAATTTGTATTTTAGTTATATTTTTATTTATTTTTTTATTTTTAATTTAGCTAGTCCAAACTAACGAAACTAACGAAAACTATCAATTGGACAAATTAAAGTGCACGATGTTTACCACAGCTAACCGAAACTAACCTAGTTTTTTTGTAAAGGAAAGTTGAGTCGTAATAAGCAAGCGCCTTTGTCACAAAATAAAATTACCCTTTCAACACTAATATCATAACGAACTATTTTGATCGGCTCAATTATCTCAACTGATTTAAAAGCTATGAGTTTGGAACAACATGTATACTGAATTAACAGCGAAAATATGCAGCCTACGATTGAAGACAAAAAACATAACGTACAGGGTGTTTTTTATAACTAGAACACTCAGCAAGAAGGTAAAAGGTAGGTTCAAATTGGAAAATTGCTTGATAAATTATAGCTAATTTTAATACTATAATGATTTTTTGTCGCTATCGGTATACGGGGTATTTTTTTAATGAGACACCCTGTATATTTTTTCATTTTTAAATTCCCTGGATATCTTGTATAGTTTTTGAGATATTTACGTTTAAAGATTTTAACGTCGTACATGGCTTACATGAAATTTTATGTTAAATATTACTAACCGAATGTGCGATAAAGCAAATAATTTATAACTTTAAACGTAATGTCTCGAAAAATATACAAGATATCCAATGAGTGTTTGGTAGTTTTAAAAAGCTAATTTTTCAGAGAATTTAAACAGAAAAAATATATTTATTGCATTATAATTATTTGCTATAATTTATCAAGCAATTTTCAAATTTAAGCCTATCTTTTATCTTCAATAATAAGAAGGTTGCTGAGTGTTCCAGTTATTAAAAAACATCCTGTACACGTCGTATATTGTGCGGTACTTATTTAGGGAGGGTGTTATGTTTGATTTTGCTGTGCCTATTGCCTGTGACACCGCTCGCTGCTTTAGCGTTAAGAGCATGGTATTAGCGATAACCGTCCATCGAAAACCTTATTTTTCCGCTCAACGGTCTCGAAACCCGTTGTCAGTTTTTAGTCTACCTTGAATGCGGCTGCGATAACCGGCAAATACGAACCACGAAACGCGCCGCGTGCGGTAATCGAGTCACCTGTGCTTGGAGCTTTTTGTTTACGTTATTTTGAATTTTCATTTTTTAACAGCGGGCTTTCTTTGTGCTTCGGAAGTTTTGGTGCATCTTTTGGATTACAGAAAGGATTACGTATTGCCTTGGATTTTGGTTTACGAGGGCCGAGTTTGCGTAAAAAGCAGGTGAGCGAAATAAATTTTCTTTCTTAGGATTTCGTTGCATTTGTCCTTTATTTGTTTATTGCTTAGTTTGATTATTATATTTTACTTTATTTTATATTTCTGCGAATAGCTTTCAGCGATGATTAGACTTGTGCATATTTTGTTGCACTTTGGAATATTTTGGTTTATCAGTCAACATTTTAATAAAGTTTCTATATTTTTAGAAACAAAAAGAATAAAAGAAATTGAAAATCGTGGCACGATTTTCGTTTCTTTTGTTTTCAAATATCGCACCCTGATTCTATATTATTTATTATCCATTTAAATATTTAAATTTGATCAATAGCTTTTGTATGAATATAATTAACAGTCCGTATATTAAGATGTCAATTAGGGGCTACAATATAATATACACTATAATCTTGTATACAATTTGGAAACAATTTATTAGGTATCTTCGTCGCCCGCCTATTTTTTAACTAGCCGAGTGCGAAAATCCTCCGGGATCGAAAAAGTACTTGCACACGAGCACCTAATGTCAATAATGTACACTATTTTTCCTACGACCACCTATGAAAATGTTACAAAAAGTACCCTTTAGATTCTTAAGAAAGTGTTGAAATTCACTTTTTTGCGTTCAAAAGGAGTGTCGAAAACAACTTCTTTTCGATAATACTTTTGTTGACATACAGGGTGGTTATCCATATTTGGTCCCATTTTGATCTTAAATAACTCGTAAACGAAAAAAGCTATCGAGTTGCGGTTTTCACTGAATAATTTCATTTTATTGATTTTTTTTTTTTTTTGAAGTATATGTCATCTTATTTTGACAACCGGAAGTACCGAAAACAAAATGGTCGAAGTTTAGGTATAGGACAACTTTGTTATTTTAAATGAAATACCCTGTATATTTCTCAAAATCTTAAAGCTTATTCCTACCCCCTTTCAAAAATGTATTACAAGTTATAGTTAAAAAAAAATACTGCATATCGACGAAAAATTCTCGGTTAATGCTATTTTTTGAGAAGTCGGCTATGGAAACAAATTCACATTATCCCATAAATGTCAGTGTGGATCACTTTTGACGCATTCTTTCGAACTATTTCGAAGTATAAGTGTAAAATTTCTCTTTGAGTGAAAAGGGGAAGTGTGTGATAATGTTTGCATGAACCCAGTCAATAATAACAACTCAAAGAAGATTTAGGAATATGTTTAATAACACACCACCCACAAAAACTACTGCAAATATTGCAAGTGTCTTCCACCGACTTCAATATGCAGTCAGTAAGACACCTATTAAAACTATGGACTAAATATTCTTCTGGAATATTTTCATCACGTTGCGGATATTTGCTTTTAACTGCTCTAACGTTTGTGGTAGTAGATTATAGCATTGTTCTTTGACATACCCCCGTAAGAA
>MU194483.1:1338-18945 GCA_016904865.1 Pissodes strobi
TTAAAATTTGATCTAAGAAGTAGCCATAATTTCATATTTATATGAATCTCGGAAATCTTAATAAACATTTATCTTAATATAGTCTTGTAATACATCAAAAAGGGCATCGCACCCCTCCACAACAATTTGAGAAATCGCCTGTTTTGAAATTTTGAAAAGATACGTTAGCGTGTGGTACGAATCTCCAGTTGATAAAAGTCGCAACGTTGCAGCAAGACGTTCCGTTATGGGAACGGCAGGTCTATAATTGGTGTCTTCTTTACAAATTTTTGGCCCGATTTTTTATAATAAATATTCAAATTCACCTTCCGACATTCGAAAAAAATTTCTAAATGCACCGTTACACCTGTATTCAAAGCTCAATATGTTGCCGTCATCTTTTTTTTAAATCGTCTATCAAATTACTAGCGTTGTATCTAGTTCTACTTTGAAGACTAACCCAAAATCTTCTTTTGCGTGCAATTTTTCTTTTTTTAGTCGCGATAATAATACTGCACAAGCAACTATAACGTCATCTTCGTCAGACATGTCGATTTCGACTGATCGGCAAACATTTCCGTCAACTCTGGTGTGGACAGATGCGGTTTTTGTCGCTTTTTGACCAACAATGTCGATAGACAGAGTCGATCGACCGTGTCGCCTCGGTGAAGACGCAGCTTTAGATCTTTATCGTCAGTCCTTACCTCTTTCAATACCTCTATGCGTTTGTTGTGTTAAGCCCTATCAAAAGATTTACGGTAGCCAATGAAACAAGCGTAAACATCACGATTAACAGCGAAATACGTTTGGAAAAACCCTTGAATACTAAAGATCACTTCCCATTGCGTCATGGAATGCAAATTGTGTCTCTGACATCTGTTCTTCATAAACTCTGTAACTCCTTCTACGAAACCTTCAAGAATATCTTTAGTAAGGAGCTCATCAAGCTAATCGTTCAAAAGTCTTCGCATGTCTTTCTTCCTGATATTTTTGGTAATGTTATAAATTCTTATTTCAACCGTTCATGCGGGATGTTACCTGTTTCATAGATGTCATTAAATATATATGTAAATTAGTTATGGTAATAACCAATTTACATATATATTATGAAAGCAAGATTAGTTTCTTGTAAATTAATGCCACAATTTGAGCGTAAAAAGAGCTTTTTACAATATAACTTATTGAATATTTCTTTACATGACCAAGTTTTGTATTTGCTACTAACAAAAGTAGAAAATGTAAGATAGTAAAAAGTTTGTTAATAAACTTTATTCGATCGGAAAGTTCGTATTTTTGTTTTTTGTTTTCTAAAATTTTCAGTTCCGATGGGGACTATGTTTTTGCTAGGATAACGAAAGGAAACATTTATGCACTATTCCAAATCGAAATTCCAAACGTCAATTTTCACTACTTTTTTTAAGTTTTTGCTAGTAGAAGACGCGTTAGAATCAAAAAATTGTTAATAAACGTTAAAACAAAAAGCAACACTTTTATGCACTTTTCCAAGACGAATATCCAAAATTCGGATTTTTGGCCCACCCTACTAGTTATATTTTAAAAAGTATAGGAGTCAAAATAGTAATTCTGCTACAAAACATATTACAAGTTCTGTGTCATTTGTTGCAAGCAATTGATTTACCGTTCTACACCGGAGTAAAAATAATATAAAAAAAAATTAAGGCATATCAGAAAGCCGACGATAATTTAATATCCTATATTTTTCCAGACGTGTATCGGAAAGTTTATGTGATACTCTCTACACGATTTATCGCAAGTTGTTCGAGACTGTTTTCCCCAGTTCCGCCTATCCATGTAGCTGGTGCAGTCAATATAAGAAAAATTTATAGGAGTGAGCCTGATGTTTATAACCTATAAAATATGAGCAGTCTAGAGGAAAGGAATAAGTGGTAATTACTTTTTAAGTTTGATGGAGATTTTTTTTAAATATTTGGAAAGGAGTTTACGAGATATGGATTGATTTATTTTAATAAGAGCGATGGAAGCCGGGCGAACTTGCGTTCTTTATGCTCGTTTCGACACGTTCTTTATACTCGGTTGGATATAAAAATTGGTAAGAGGTAGTTGAATAGATGATCGGCTACTATACGTATTCCAGTCACTTGTTTGTTAGCGCTATTTTATGCATTATTTATTATGAATAGAGTATACAAACATATTGAAAGTAAACAAGCAGAATAGAAGAAAGTTCGGCAGAAAAAAATATTTAATTGGGTCAAGGAAATATTGTATTGGAAAGGACGATCTTTGATAAAATTCCATTTTAACGAATAAGAAGGTTTTTTCTTATAAACTATTGGATATCCACTACATTTTAATCGGTCAGATTAGTACTGCTTTTATTGATTAGTAGGGTTGAGTTTTTATATTATTACTGGAATTATCAATGCATCGGTCAGGTGTACGGTTTAAACATTAAATTATGTTTACCATTTTTGTCAAAATTCAGAATTAATTATTTTCATGACGGTTAGTTTGAAGACTGATAAAAATTGAAGGGAACGTACACATAACAATGGTATTATAATATATTGGCCACTTTGCATAGTATATTGATACTACTCTCGTTAATCGTGGGTAAAATCCAGCGGTTTGTCTCAGTTTTTCGACCATTTCTTTTGACTATACCCTTTTATTTCTCTTTCTTCCTGAAATCGAGAAAGTGATCCCCAATAAATGAAATATTTATTGCTTTTATTATCGACAGCTTTGAATCTTTGAAAAAGTACTCAGCCGCAACCTAGGAACTTGCTATCAAAACATAGGTACCCCGAAAGGTTCGGTACTACAAATCTGCAAAGTGGCGTGATTCTTGCGAATTTTATCTTTCTTTTTTTTGGAAAGATGTGTACTTTAGGAAATAAACCACCTCTAAATCTGCTGATGAGAGAAGTCAAGTTATCCTAGCTGGTATGGAAGTTTCCATCCCCTCTTTTATAAAACGTATCTCAAACAGTAAACCATAGGTTGGGAAAAACTGCTCAAACTCAAGAGCGGTCAATGCTACCTCACATGGCGCCTAGATACGACAGCCGAAAATCGAAATATATTGATCACGACTAGAAACCAGTGTAAGCGGACCATTGACGACGAGAGCAAGGAGGGATATAACATAACGAATCAATCAAGAACACGCTTCTCAACAGAACTGTCCTAACGGATCAAGACCCCACCGGCCAAAGATGATGGCTTAATAGCGGAAACGGCCGAAGAATAAGCGAACATTCTTGCCGAAATGTTGCATCAAATTCTACTTTAGATTCTCAAGGAAAGACTCCACAACTATCCCGAGAGCAAATTCCTCAGTGCTAGGTCTGGTATTTCGCCAACGCGAACTGAAACGAATAGTCAGAGCCTAGACACTAACAAGGCCACAGAACCGGATAGCGTTTCCACAATAGTGCTTAAGAAATGTGCTGCTGAACTAATAGCTCCACTATGCAGACTTTTTTCCCTATCACACATAACTGCATGCTTTCCTTCTAGCTTATTATGCCCTCAGGCGCAACCAATCCCTGTTAAGAAAATTGACAGCCTACGAACTACTATCAATACTGCATCTATGAACGTCGCAATTATTTTGCCGAAGCGAGAAACGAATACAAACGTATGATTTACGAAACTAAAAACAAACACAATCAAAGGTCGAGGGATGAACTTTTGCATGCCCCAGTGGCTCCATGAATTTCTGGTCGCTTGCAAAGGCAGTAAGTAATAACTTTACAAAAACATCTCTCCCACCTTTGACAGACGAACGCGGCGTCACGGCGGCTACAGCTAATGAAAAAAGCAAACATGCTCACCGAAATGTTTTCATCGCATTTTTGAACGTCTCCCAATCATATCTAACATCAGCACTACCATGGCAGAAGTTAAGTTTCACCACCCTGATATTCGTAAAATCTTCAAAGAGCTAGATACGCAAAAGACACCAGGACCGGATGAAATACCTGTCATCGAGTTAAGGAACTGCACCAACCAACTAACAGCCATTCTTTCCAGACTTTTTTCTCTGTATTATTGAAAGAGTTTATACTCATCTTCTTGGAAAGTCGCTCGAGTGCAACCTGTACCAAAAAAAGGCAAGAAAACCACGCCATCAAACTATCGTCTAATTGCCCTGTTTCCAATAATCTCTAAAGCCATGGAACGTGTAGTCAATCAGCAACTACTCAAGTGCCTCGATACCAATAACTAGCGGTATCGAATACGGCTTCCGCAAACAGATATCGACAGGAGATATATTGGCTTATATCACATATAAATGGAGTAGGGCAATTGAGAACTACGGGGGCTCTCGAGCGATTACGTTAGATATTTCGAAAGCATTCCACAGAGTTTGGCATGACGGATTGCTTAACAAACTGCCGTCCTTCGGACTGCCAGCGTCTCTCTGCAGCTGGCTCGTCAGTTTCCCTAAGAACCGATCTCTGCTCGTTGAAATTGATGGGCACATCTCAGACACATTCACCGTAAATGAGGGAGTGCCTCAGAACGCAATACTTTCGTTAACTCTATTTCTCATCTATATCCATTCAGGTCATTACCTGCTAACCGAAATCAATAATCCTGTTTACAGTTTTGCAGATGACCCTTGTCTCTCAATTTAGACCAGAAAAAGAGAAAAGTACTCCTGTCGATAGCACGTCGAGAAAAAGGCAGATCTCTAAAGATACCCCTCCAGAACGCCAACACAAGAAGCCAAATCAGGGCGGGTCTACTTCCCACAAGAACGGCCGGAAGTGAGTGTCGCCTCTTTTGAGGAAAGGCATCCAGTCAGGACGTTCAAGTGGAAGGCCAACTGACCCGCCCAGTTCTGGCTCCTACAGTTCGGCGGCCTCGGGGGCCAACCAGGTTGTTTTCAGGTCTAACAGACAAGGTGGGAAGGTGACCAAAGAAGAGGCGGACCGCTTGAGGATGCACCTCATTAACGAAATGAGCGTACCAAGGCAGAGCTCCACTCCCGAAACTCCGGCCTTACTGAGGCGGGGTGGTTTTTGGTTACCACGGGGGATGAAGAATCCAGGGATTGGCTACTTAACACCTGTCAGCCGCTGACCGAGGGAGAAGTATCCTTCACAGCCGTGAAATCGGCGGACGCCCCATGGCCGGGGGAGATTGTCTTCACCTTGAAGACACTAGAGCAGCCGAAAATAGAGTACGTCACCGAGATGCTAGCCATCCAGAACACCACCTTGAGTGTTCCGGAGTGGCAGCATCTGAAGACCGAAGGACAACCAAGCAGTTGGCGCCTTCACTTCCTGGTGAGCAGGGAGGTCGTGGCCGGACTAGAGCTGGCCGGGTGGATTGTGTTCTTCGAATTGGTCGCTGTGCGAGTTTACAGGGTAACCATTCGAAGAGCACCCACCGGGCGGGGCACTTCAGCCGAGACTTCCAAACCATCAGGAAGCAGGCAATAGCCAAGTAAGGTGGCTACCCCTATCCATGGTGTCCCCCATGGCGCAATTAAGGGTAAGTCAAATAAATGTCCAGCATAGCCGACATGCTAGTACTGAATTGGCAAGCATTATGGCTGGAAAATCTAGAGAGATTATACTAATACAAGAACCTTACTTTTTTAGGGAAAACATAAGGGGTTTGGGACCCCCGGCTTTACCATCTTGGCCGGGTGTGAAGGAGAAGAGAGGCCGAGGACATGTATCGTGATGTCCAGGGAGCTGCAGGGAACTCTGTTACCACAACTAAGCTTCAGGGACATTACGGTGATCCTGCTGGAATACATGGTGAGTGGCACAAAACATAAGTTATTAATTAGTAGTTTATATCTTCCGTATGATAACGCGCAACTTCCCCCAACGGAAGAATTAATAAGGTTAATAGAATACAGTAAAGACAAAGGTTTTCCACTAATCGTGGGGTGTGATGCAAACGCGCATAATATCGTTTGGGGGAGCACTAACACTAACGCGAGAGGTACGGCTTTATTAGAGTATTTCCTATCGGAAAACCTTGAAGTAGCTAACGTAAATGCGGAACTAACTTTTGTGAATCGGTTTCGTCAGGAGGTTATCGATATTACAGTGGTAACTCGAGCATTTGCGGAAAAGGTAGTCAATTGGAGGGTAAGTAGGGACATAACTATGACCGATCATAGAATGATCCGATTCGAAATTAGATCGGATAAGATGGAGAAGCAACTGAAAAGAATTCCGAGGGCAACAGACTGGAAGAAATTTAGGGAAAGTCTGGTAATGTCCATGGGAACTTTAGGGCAGGCTATTTCATCAAAAGAAGAACTAGAAATTGAGGTGGTAAAGCTAAACAGTGTAATCATCACACAAGCGTGCCCACTTAAGAAAGCGAGCGCCAAGAGTCTACCTTGATGGAGTGATACTCTGGACCGTCTTAAAAAAAGACGTGAGAAGATCACACCGCCAGGCTTTCAGGGAAGGGCGGCAGGAGCTCTGGGATGTGTATCCGGAAGCCAGAAGGAAATTTAAAATCGAGGTCCGACGCAGCAAAAGAGACAGCTGGAGGAAATTCTGTGGAGAGATGGAGTCTCTCTCGGACTCAGCGCGTCTGCTTAAGCTGCTGGGCTCGGAAAGACAAAAAGAGAATGGCTCTCTGAAAACAGGCGAACAATGGACGGCGAACAGAGAGGAAACGATAGAGCTTCTTCTAAAAACCCACTTCCCCAGAGAGGTAGAGACTACCAACTGGGACGAGGAACCAGAGCCAGAGATGGCCTGGAACCTTGCCCGCAGTGTGGTGACTGAGGAATCCATAACTTTCGCAGTGGGGGAGTTCAGTCCATATAAGGCCGGAGGGCCGGATGGAATTATACGCATGATGCTGCAGGCGGGCCTTGACACGTTACTCCCTTACTTAAAGAGAGTATTCGAGGCCAGCATAGCATTAGGGTACGTTACACAAGCTTGAAGAGCAGCGGATGTCATCTTCATCCGCAAGGCAGGGAAGAGAGACTATTCCCATCACAAGTCCTTTAGGCATATAAGTCTAACTTCATTTTTAATGAAGACAATGGAAACAATGATTGACAGGTTCATCATGGAAGAGATCTTAACTGATTCTCCTCTACATGATAATCAGCACGCCTACAGAAGGGGGAAGTCGACTGAAACGGCTCTCCATTCTGTAGTTAGAAGGGCTGAAAAGGCAATAGAAAACAAAGAAATGGCGCTAGCGCTCTTCTTTGACGTAGAAGGAGCTTTCGATAAGGCTAAAACGAAAACTATCTGTCAAGCCCTCCAGGCCAAGAGAACACCAGTTCATTTGGTCAAGTGGGTAAAAACGGCACTGGAAGACCGAAAGATCAGCGCCACGCTGGGAGAAGTTCGCGTCGAGGCCGGGGTAAGAGGGGGTTTACCAAAAATATCAGGCAGCTGCCTCTCGCCATATTTGTGGTGCTTGGTGATGGACAGCCTCCTGAAAAGGTTAAATCTTGAGGGATTTTACGCACAAGCATATGCTGACGACGGGCTAGTAATGATCACGGGCAAGTTCGTGAGAACGGTCTGCGAGCGTATGCAGGTGGCGTGTCGGATAGTTGAAGGTTGGTGTGAGGAGAATGGTCTTTCAGTAAACCCAGGGAAGACCGAACTCATTCTCTTCACAAGGAAACGAAATCTAACAGGTTTTATACATCCCATACTCTACCAGACGAGACTGAGCCTAAGTCAACAAGTCAAATATTTGGGAGTTATTTTAGACAGTAAATTGACGTGGAAGGCACACGTTGAACAGGTGGTGAATAAGACAACCGCGATTATGTGGCAACTAAGGAGAACGGTAGGTAGGAAGTGGGGTTTAAAAACTTACATCCTCCAGTGGCTGTACACTGCTGTGATAAGACCGAGGATTTCCTACGGATCCGTGGTCTGGTGGCCAGCGGTGGCCAGAGCCACTAATGCCCAGAAACTGGCCAGACTGCAAAGGCTGGCTTGTTTGGGTATTACCGGAGTATTGAGAACAACTCCCGGAGCAGCACTGAACATCATCCTGGGGCTGCCGGACCTCCCGATCTGGATTGAGAGAGAGGCAATGGCAGCTCACAAAAGGATGATCGACAGTGGCCTATGGCGAACGGACTACACAGGGAAAAGTCATACGACTATTGTCGCCAAAATGAGTAGGGATCTACCCATTATTGCGACCAAAAGCAATATTCCAGATGGCAGATTAAGACTGAGAAGGAATTTCCAAGTGGAATTTCCATCAAGGGAAGAGTGGCTGTCAGGCCAGGTACGTACGCCGAGCGGCGTACACGCATGGTACACTGACGGCTCATGGATGGCTAATACACAGTCATCCGGAGCCGGTGTATACCTAGACAACACTAAATCAGGAGAAAGCACTTCGCTGGGGAGATATGCCACTGTTTTCCAGGCGGAGGTGTTTGCTATTTTGGAAGTAGCAACCAAGGCGGAAGTAACAGAAGGTGTAGAGAGTATATATATTTACTCGGACAGTCAAGCCGCTCTCAGGGCGATCCAAAGACCCAGGGCAAGCTGTAAGCTAGTTCAGGAATGTAGAGACGCCCTAGACAGATTGGCTGTGCGCAAGGAAGTAAGACTCAGATGGGTTCCAGGGCACAGTGGCATCGAGGGCAACGAACGGGCCGATGAATTGGCAAGACAAGGCTCAATGAGCCACCTCGTCGGTCCAGAACCTGGTCTGGGCTTAAGTAAAAGGCAAATCTCTCAGGAACTCAATAACTGGGCCTGGAACAAGACAAAGCACAATTGGAGAGGACATCAGGAACTTGGTAGGTATTCTGACTGGGCATGGAAGCCTAAACAGACATCTGCACCTTATCGGCGTGAGGGACAGCCCACTCTGTTATATACGAACTGCGGGACAGGGGAGGAGTCCTCATACCACTATATAGGATTTGTGATAGGTGGAGTCGCCTAAGGAGGAAGATATTGGGAGCACCAACACTTGCTCGGGAAGATCTAAAGGACCTGGACTGGGAGGACGTCCTCACCTTTATCAAGGTGACGTGCCGTTTCAGTGCGGGCCGGGTGTTGGAAGTAGCCAGGTAGGGGAGGGCGGATCGGGGAAGGTGAAAAGGGACTTATAGGCCTACTTACCGGGCTTCGGCCCCCCCACCCTTACTACTACTACTACTACTACTACTAACCCAAAGGAGCACAGGGGCTGCTCTAGTGCAATTATATGGCGTACGGCCCAAGAGTGCTTAATAATGGAGCGGGGATATCGTTGGATATTTAAAGGCTAGGAAGGTTGAAACAAGGGATGTTTGTGAAGGATACGGGGCGATAGGATATATTCGATCACGGTGGTCGAGGTTCCAGAAAGTAGATGGATGCTCTTCTATGTATGGGCCTGAACTCCGGGTCATACCTTAAATCAGCTATGTCGGCGGTTTTCGGCGAGCCGCGAATACTAAAATCGTAAAACTTGCAAGCCATCTGGTCAATAAACACGTTTATGTACTCCATTCGAGCCATTTCGTACAAGTCCTGCGTTCTAGTATACCATCTCGCCGAGAGGGCCGCTCTTAGGTGTTTGTTTTGGAGCTTTTGTAATTTTGTGATGTGACAGTCGGCGATCGAGCACCGAACCGGTGCTCCATACAGCAGGTTCGGCCTCGTGATCGATCTGTACAGGGTGAGTTTGTTTCTGGGACTTATGAACCATGCCCGATGAGTGGCCTAAGTTTGTCTAAAATTGCTTGAATTTTGCTTTGCACATAGTTGACGTGTTTGCCAAAATTAAGCTTTCCATCAAGAATTATTCCAAGGTATTTGACGTGGTTTTTAGGAGGGATAGGGATGTTATGCAGGGTAATAGGTCTTACATCAATGTTTGTGCGCTTTCTGGTGAATACGGCCAATTCCGTTTTTGTCGGATTTAACCGTATTTTCCGGTCGTCGCAGTATGCGGACACTAGTTCCATATGGGCACTGAGGTTATCTGCCGCCTCCTGCGCGATAAAGGCTTGTGAGTAGAGAGCGGTATCATCAGCGTAGAACGCTTGGGATGTGTGCGGGTGGGAAGAAAAGTCAGCTATGTAATAACTAAATAGTTGCGGCGATAGCACCGTTCCCTGTGGTACACCGGCCCTAATCGCTGTCGAAGTCGAGAGTGATTTGTTAAAGCGCACCGAGAAGGTGTGCCCGGCCAGATATGACGCAACTAGCGCTGCTAGATGCAGCGGAAAGTTATACGTTATGAATAGCTTAAACAGCAATCCGCTGTGCCATACCCGGTCGAACGCTATTTCGATGTCCATCAGCAATAGAGCAGTGCAATGCCCAATGTTAAATGCGTCGTAAATATCGTGCACGATCTTCGCAGCAAGCATATTAGTGCTATGCCCGCTGCGAAAACCAAACTGCTCTTCCGGCACTATACGAAGATTCTGGGCCGCTCCATTGATTCTAGGCCACAAAAGCTTCTCGGTTAGCTTACTCATAGTGTTTAAGAGTGATATGGGGCGGTAAGAGCTAGTTAGACTAGGGTCTTTTTCGGGTTTAGGAAACAGCACTACGTTCGCGATTTTCCAAGAGCTGGGAAAATGTTGCAGACGAAGTATAGCGTTCACAATATGCATGTAGTGTACAATGGTTTTATTTGGAAGGTTTTTGAGGAGTAAATAGGGAATCGCATCAGGTCCCGGCTCCTTATTCTTAGGCAGGCGGCAGAGAGCACGGCCAATCTCAGCAGGTGTCACTAAGAGTCCATCCATCACAGGAGGCGGTACTGAATAGGATCTGTTTAAAAATGGCGCTAATTGCTCGGCGACTCGAGCGTGCAATGGTACGACGTCTGGTATTTTCCCGTGTACACCCTCGAGAAAGTCCGCAAAAGCCTCGGCCTTTCCCTGATCTTCCATAATATCTTCGCCTTGTTGACAAACTGCGGGCATTTAAGCCGAGGCACCGCGGATCTTTCTCGCGAGTTTCCACAAGGAACCATCTTCCGTGACTAGCTCGTTTACAAATCTCATCCAGACCGCGTTCCTGTGCTTACGGATTTCTCTCTTGATCTGCTCAGTGATTGCGTTAATTCTGAGGCGGTCGTTAACTGCGCGGTTTCTCTGCCACCTACGTCGAATTCGGTTTCGAAAATTGATGAGATTGGTGTGTTCGTCAGGAAGAGTTGCCACGAATGGTTTCCTCCTGACTACTGGACAAAGGGCGTCTCTGACGCGCTGGATATTTCGGGTTAGTGTGTCAACTTCTACCTCCAGTCCTTGTACGCTCTCAATCTGCCTCGGGACAACACTGACTTCGTTAAGCCTCTCCCGGAACACTCTCCAGTCAAGATTTCTATATGATTGTCTAAGAATTGTACATATATAATTTCTATTTAACATAGAAAACTCTGTTTATTTTTATCTATAATATTCAAATGCAATTTACACCTGCATTATTAAAGAATATCAAACCGAATACATGTTTCAATTCCTCTCACTACCCTATAGTAATACAGTTTATTAAAAGTGGTTAATTAAGATACCACACCCTTCTTTATGGTTTTAAACAATAATAAAATCACTTGTCTATCCCGACCATTTAGTTTTTTCTAATCTGGGGCAAAAATAAATAAAAAAGAATATAAATTAATGCAATGGGTAATTTTACCTCTTAGAATGATAATGGATTCGATAACACTGTATGCTCGTCAAGTTTTGATTCTAAATCAGCCAATACTTTTAAACGTCTCATAACTTGCGATATTGTATTTACATACAGTAATTGTGTTGTTACAAAATGACTAGAACATTGGAATGCCGTCAATTCCATTGGATAGTGAAAATTTACGGGATTGGTAAATTCCAACATATGCGAAAAGAAATTAGTCACTAATGAATATATTATATTTTTGAATTTTACGTAATTTTTAAACTTAGCACCTTTAATTGTCTCCTGAATCCTGCCTAATAATAAATGTTGAGAATAATAATTGAAATTTTATAGATACTTGGAAAGAATGAATAGCAAAATTGTTTTTTTTTACAACGCATTTAAAAGTAACAGCATTTTAATATTATTAAACAGCTTCAAAGAAAACTTAATATTTTTCATTAAATATTCTAGAATAAGACTATAGAGCTGAATTTGTCGAAGAGTGCTCCTTAGATCAGAGCAGATTGCTTGATTGCCTTTTATAAAAAAAGGTTAAAACAAAGTCTTTTAAGATCCTTTGTAATAACATAGGAGTACAAGAGGCTTTCAGCAATTTATGCTATAGCGTAGATATTAGAGTTTCTAAACCAGTAGCCATCGAAATGTTTACGTGCTGAATTTATAATATTTGTAGCAAGTGTTCTAAAGTTAACCAGGTATGATTTGATATCGATATATTGAAGTTGTTGCACGTAAAACCCTATTAAATGTGTTAGCAATATATAATTAATAAGTAATAATGGGAGTGGGTCAATAATTCACCCTTGACCAGGGCGCCACCAGTTTGAAATAACTAAATCCGCAAATACAATTTGATTCAAAATCAATCGACTATCAACTGCACTTGTTTGGTTGAGGAATTTCAGAGCAAATAAAAGACGGTACGACGGTACGTTCGTGCAGATTGAAGTTTATTGGCGTTCCTTAGGTTTGCCGTTAACGTGTTGTCCCTTTCAATAAACAAAATGATACAAATATATAACGAAAAGGTAAAAGAGCTTAATTGAAAACAAGTAATATCCTATATGCTCATAAATATTGAACTAGATCAGATACGTATACATACAGACAGTAATTTGAATTATATAGATAAAGATCGAAAAATTATTAGGCACGTTTAGCTGTAACGGAGGTAACAATATAATACCAAATGATTACGAAATATAAAAAGCAGTTTCAACCAATTAAAAATAAATGCAATATGCATAAGATATCTAGCGTCACATCCACTGTACTAGTAGCCAGCATAATACTTATTACTACTAACTTCGTTGGGCGTCTACCATGGTATACGTCTCGCAGTTGTACATGAATAAACCTTAATGATTCAGATTATGATATACCGTTATGTAAAATTATTATAACCGGATAGCCAATAAATCAGAACGACAATGTTGTTCATTTACCACAATATAAAACAAATTGTAAGAATAATATAAAAAAAAACTATGAGCATTAATTGAATCACACTAGTAAATAGTATCTCTAGCAGAGGTATACTGATTTAAATTAGCATCGGTAAGCTTTGCTTACACCTAAACAGTTCCAAAAATTATTGTATCACTACCACGCAGAGAGAAATAAAACACGCAATCTAATACAACGCTGAAAAATACTGAATACACGCCAATAACATTATGTAGAGAGATCACAAATGTAACCTAAACTTATCTTTTCTGGTCTTTGCCGATATCACCTCCGGCCTTTTGCACGTAGGCTGCTGCTAAGCGCCTAGGGACCCATAAACTCTAAGTGGCATTTGAGGTAATGCCCCTACTTCTATGGCTGCAGTCGGTACCAATAAAACACAACCAACTGTACTGGCTGGTAGCTACTTGGATACCTACTTAATCTCGCTCCAAGCAAGACTTGCTCCGAACAAAAATAACTTGCTCCATATAAAAACTCCGAGCAAAAATAGCTCCAACCAAAAGTAGCTCTAGCTGAAAGCCCTAGCTACGTAGGGTTTTCGATGGTGATGATGAAGGAAGCAAGGCTCTCTCTCCAATAGGTATCCCTCGAGGAAGGAAACGGCGTATTTTGTTCCGAAATTCACCGCATGTGGCCAGTCACCAAAATAAATCTTGACTTCAGGCAAAATACAACCAATCCACGGTCAAATCATTTACTACAGCAACCTAGTAACTGTGCCACTTCTTAGTCCGAAATAAGTATTATCCCCCTTAGGGCGAATTAGAAACTCTTGAACTTTTTATCAGGCTTACGCGGCTTTTTATCAGGCTTGGAGGCATTACCAAGAAAGAGAACGAGGTCAGGTCAAGATCGTCCACCTAGATAGCCAAGTTCACTGTTAAAGGGCCAAAAAAATCGACACACAGGCCAGCTTTACATTGTCCTGCGACTCACGTAGCATACCACAAGCCGGTTGCCACCAAATTTAATAACATCTTCAATATGCAATAAACCGTACCTAAGGCTGCTTGGTATTAGGTATTGCTGGCTGGGCAAAGAAACCCGACGATAAAACCATTATTGACAATGACCAAACAAACGGAAACCACTTCGTTCCGGCCGGCGGCCATTTTAATCTCCTGACATAAAAACTGCTAAACGCATTCATCCGCGATAATTCACGCCTAAACGCACCTTTAGCCCAGAGCCGGTGTCCTTGTTGAAACACTTGCGAAGCAAATCGAGCGGTGTTGCCAAAGTTAGGGAACACACGCAACCACTAAAACATCTTGCCTGCGTATATTTAAAGCGAAAGCGAAAGACAGTCATTTAACATCAAACTTATGGTAGCATATCAATCAATTATGTACTTTCTTGTTGGCTGGGACCGTAAACACATCAAAATCGCACGAAGATCGTTAGAGAACAAACTCTGCTATTTGAAGCCCCCGAAGAATTGAGACTTCTCCCTGGAGTGGAATTGTTCCCAGACAGATGTTGCCAGATTGTGTAAAATTTCCCTAAGTTAGGGAAAATGTAAAGTTAATAACTTCACACTGTAGGCTTCTTTGCAATACTGCCTCGTGCCCTAATCTGTAATATATATAATGTAGTATTTAATATTAAATTAAATACTATATTTCCTCAGCTCGTAGTATTAATTAAAACCGATGTTATTTTAAAAAGGGACAGGTCCATATTTACGTAAACTACGTAACTACTGACCTGTCTCTTTTTCGAAATCTACGAATAAAACGTATCTTTTACTCTAATATTTCAATTGCAGGGGTTGACAGCTCATTTATTTACTGCTTGCATCAAACGGAATCTACTATTGGGTAAGTGGTCAGAGCGCTCCTCCTCCTAAGCCAACACTTCCCAGGAAGTCACCCAAGAAACCTAACAGGCCAGAGTATGCTCACCACTAATGTGGAGTCTAGTGGTGGACGAACTACTGGAAATACTGACAGACATCGGTCTACCTTGTGTCGGGTATGCCGATGATATAGTCATCACAGCAAGAGGAAAGTTTGAGGATACACTACGTGAACTCATTCAAGCTGAAGTCAAAGCAGCTGACGAATACACCATTCTAACCCAAACAGTCGAGCTGGAAATAAACCCATCGAAACAACCATAGTACCCTTCTCTACGAAGAGAGAAGTCCCTAGAATGAAAGTTATCCGAATACATGGGTCCAACATTACACCGGCATCGAAAGTCAGATATCTAGGCATAACGCTGCACTGCAAACTCAAATGGAAAGAGTTGTAACTAAGGCTACCAGGGCCCTCATGGTGTACCGAAGCCTTGCAGAGTAAACCTGGGGAGGTAAACCAGAAATCCTGCGATGGATGTACGCAATGATAGTAAGACCCACCCCACTTACGGGTCGATAGTCTGGTTCAAGGAAACGGAAAAGCAGAGCATAAAATCAGCTCTCAACAATGTACAACACCTGACGTGCTTATGCATATCAGGCGCAATGAAAATTTGCCCAACAGCATCAATCTAGGCAATTGTGGGCCTCGCATCTCTACACATTGTTGTAGAGGGAGCAGCTAAACAAGCAATGACTCGAACCACAAGAGATCGAGCGGCCGAAGGAGGATGGCTTAGAAAGAGTGAGTTAACATCCTCGACAAATCATATACCACTCCTTGGGCTCCCTAGGGACGATATATTCAAAAGATTCAATTTTGGAAAATACTTCCGGTCGTGACAAGAAGTAGAGATGGAAAAGAACACGACTTGCATCCTCACATCGCAGCAAAATGCTATAAAATGATACACAGATGGGGCAAGGACTGAACAGGAGACTGTAGCCGGAGTATTTGGGCCAGGAACCAAATTCTCCGAAGCAATAAGAAAATACCCGGACATATTCCAGGCAAAAATTGACGCCATAGGAAGATGTGCGCAGTTCAACCTCGACAGAAACTATAGGAAGAAAGCGATTGTCATCTTCTCAGACAGGCAATCAGCCATCAAAGCGCTGAGCTCAACAACAATTAGCTCCAGAATGGTATGGGAATGCCTCGATAGGCGGAATGAAGTAGCGTAAGAATAAGAAGTTATCCCTTCGATGGATACCAGGACACGGTGGGATTGAAGGCAACCAAAAAGCAGACCAATTGGCAAAGGTAAGAGCACAAACTGCGCTTTTAGGACCGGAACCTTTCTGTGGCATAGAGACGCACACCTTAAAGGAAGAATTCTGGAAAGAACCAAATGAACCAGTCTATGCGGACGCCTTCCAGGGCTAAGGCACTCAAAGATGTTTCTAGGGCCCCCTCACCCAGGAAGATCAAAACACCTTATAACACTGAGTAAGCACAATCTGCCGATTGAGAAGGCAGTTGGAGAGGATAAAAATTGAAAACGAGGACAGTTGCCGCTTCTGTGAGGAGGGGGAGGAAACACCGTAACAATTTCAAGCGGAGTGCGAGGCGGTCGCGAACAGGCGAATGGCCTGCTTCAGGTGCTGCATCGTCGAACAGAACGAACTTCCATCCATACAAAAGCACTGAAGCTGGATGAGGTACTCTGATTGAGAATCACATTAATGAAAGCACGGTGGAAGGGGGACACCATAAATCCGTACAGGTCGCAGTGTATTAACACCATCCTAGATAATTCATTCATTCATTCAAGTGGTCAGAAGATAATTGCTTACATAAGATATAAATCTTATATAAGATCACTATTTACTTTTTATACTTTCCCCTCTTATTCAGAGTTTAATTTTAATAAATTTGTACCATCCGATAATATTTCTGGATTTATAACGTTATTAGGATTTTCACCAGAAACAAAAAACGACACAGAAACTCCTCTTCGATTAAATATAATCTGAAAAACGGCAAGCATTTTTACAAAGGAGAACCTTTTTAAACTCCATCTAAAATATTAAATCTCTTTTATTATCATATAAATTTGAAGAACGGAAGCTGCTACTATATAGACAAGGGTGGAAGTCGTTTAATTCACTGGATAGTCAAAAGGAAGGATCTCAAGTGTTAACACTTGCTCAAACGCTAATTAACTTGGTTTTAGAGCGTGGGCAATTTTAGGAAGGAAATGTTACGTTTTCGAATAGTTTGTGAAGTGTTTAGATAAGATTTATTATAAAATGAACGCAGAGGGTATCTTTCTTAAAATATAATAATAAAGTATGCATTACGTCAAAACTTGTTTGTTTTTCTCTACCACTCGTTTATTGGAAGATATATAAAATGTGTTGTGTTAATGAAAATGTGCATGTCCTTGTACAATTGTTTTATGCTCTAGACAGTTTTCTATACTTTAGGAATACCTATATCAACTGCACAAACACCTAGTTCGGCGATGATACTAAGGCGAACTTTAGTCTTGCTATTAGTTCACCTCGTTAGCGAGTATGAGCATGAACATATAATAAGGACACATATTTATACATAATTTTTCATATTAGATATAATCAATTTTTAGGGCGTACACGATTTTGCTAAGTTAATCTCAGCTATGCTCGATTAGCTGGAACTATCCCAGGTTAACAAAATCTGTGGGTTTAACATAT
>MU194484.1:0-17378 GCA_016904865.1 Pissodes strobi
ATACAGGGTTAGTAAAAAGAACCGGAACGCTTAAATATCTTCAAAATCGTTAAAGCTACAATTACAAAATTCGGTACCTGGGGATTTCCGGGCATGCGGAATTGAACCATGATATCGGCACTGTTACCAGTTTTCCCAGTTTTGTGCTACACGGAGTCATTTTGTTATCTTAAATGGAACGCCCCACTTATTTTTATTGCAATAAGTTGGGCGTATCAAATTTAGTAGGATCCCAAATTTTCAAAATTTTATCTTTTTTAATTGCTGAGATGTGTATAAGTAAAATGTACCGAAACGCTTAAATATCTTCAAAATCGCTTAAGATGCATTTAGAAAATTCGGTACCTGGGGGTTTCCGGGCATGCAGAATTGAACCATGATATCGGCACCGTTGCCAGATTTCCCAGTTTTGGGCTTCAAGGAGTCATTTTGTTATCTTAAATGGAACTCTCCATTTGCTTTTATTGCAATAAATTATGCGTATCAGTAAAATACCAAATTTTCAAAATTGTAGCTCTTTTAATTGCTGAGGCAACAACGCATTTTTAGTAAAAAGTACGGGAACGCTTAAATATTTTCAAAATCTCTTAAGCTGCATTTTCAAAATTCGTTACCTGGGGGTTTCCGGGCATGCTGAATTGAACCATGATATTGACACTGTTGCCAGATTTCCCAGTTTTGCTGTACACGTAGTTAAATTTGTGATGTTGTAATATCTGAGCACATAATAGATAAAATTTTGAAAATTTGGAATCCTACTAAATTGGGCGCACCCAATTTGTTGCAATAAAAACAAACGGTGCGTTTCATTTAAGATAACAAAATGACTACGTGTACCGCACAACTGGGAAATCTGGCAACAGTGTCAATATCTGGGTTCAATTCCGCATGCCCAGAAACCCCCCGGTACCGAATTTTGTAATGCAGCTTCAGCGATTTTGAAGATATTTATGCATTCCCGTACTTTTTACTAAAAATGCGTTGTTGTCACATCTCAGCAATTAAAAGAGATATAATTTTGAAAATTTGGTGTTTCACTAAATTTGATACGCCCAATTTATTGCAATAAAAACAAATGGGGCGTTCCATTTAAGATAACAAAATGACTCCGTGTCGCGCAAAACTGGGAAATAGGGAAATCTGGCAACAGTGCCGATATCATGTTTCAATTCTACATACCCGGAAACTACCAGGTACCGAAATTTGTAAATGTAGCTTGAGCGATTTTGAAGATATTTAAGCGTTCCGGTATACTTTTTACTTTTACTGAAAATGCGTTGTTGTCACATCTCAGCAATTAGAAGAGATAAAATTTTAAAAATTTGGGGCCTTACTAATTTTGATACTCCCAATTTATTGCAATAAAGATAAGTGGGGCGTTCCATTTAAGATAACAAAATGACTCCGTGTAGCGCAAAATTGGGAAATTCGTCAACAGTGCCGATATCATACTAAAAATGCGTTGTTGTCACATCCAAGCAATTAGGAGAGATAAAATTTTGAAAATTTGGGGCCTTACTAAATTTGATATGCCCAATTTATTGCAATAAAAATAAGTGGGGCGTTCCATTTAAGATAACAAAATGACTCCGTGTAGCACAAAACTGGGAAATCTGGAAACAATGCCGATATCATGGTTCAATTCCGCACGCCCGGAAACCCCCAGGTACCGAATTTTGTAAATGTAGCTTTAACGATTTTGAAGATATTTAAGCGTTCCGGTTCTTTTTACTAACCCTGTATATAACTTAGGTATATAATGAGCGAATATTTTCTCATTTATTTATTTTACCAGACACAGACGTAATTTCTCGCTTTCCGAAGTGTCAGATGATTTTGTTGTAGTTTATTTAAATTGAATGGGCCTATTAAACAGTTTTCTTTGTGTGGCAATAAATGTATATTAAATCATTGAATGAATATGAAAACGTGGGCGAGAGATCCCTTGCACGTAGGTCATCAATCTGGACCCATTATGGATTCTTGTTTCGGTTCGTAGCGAAACAAGACCTGTTTTGGATTTCGCAGGCTAATCTGAGATCTGCGTGTTTATATTTTTCGAAATTACCGGTAATTAACAGCTTTTATATAGCTAGTTACCTATTACTGCTTCTGTGCTCCTGATACAAAGCAGTAATTAGGGAGTCGTTGTACCATTGATTTTTCAGTATTTCCGGGGCGGAACCCGGAACCAAACCACCCGAAATGATGTCTGTAGTAGACACAGACGATGACGTTTCTGTTATATCCCTAGACTCGGACTCGGGGCATTCCTTGAATGAATCCCGAAT
Organism: Pissodes strobi; assembly: GCA_016904865.1. Classification (NCBI taxonomy): domain Eukaryota; kingdom Metazoa; phylum Arthropoda; class Insecta; order Coleoptera; family Curculionidae; genus Pissodes; species Pissodes strobi. The sequence goes on from MU194484.1 coordinate 2,292, forward strand.
CCAACTGTATTTGTGCAAATTAAAAAACCACCCGAAATGTAATAGATGTATAGAAATTATTCCATTACGAAACTAGAAATTAAAACGGCAATCGATACAGTGAAAACTAACTTCGCCAGGGACCACAAGGCCGTTTTCAAACGACCCTGTGCATCTTCCAGAATCGACACTGGTAACAAAAAGTTAATTAGCTCAGAAACATCCCCAACGCTGAAAAAGCAAAAGTTAGGGTCCGTAGACACATCGAAAGAAATTGAGCAAAAAACAGACCACCAAAAAACACCGTCACAAAAACAGCCTAGCGACAACGAGGCAGGTATACTTGAGCAGTTTGAATCTGCGCACCTGCAGAACGTAAACCAAGACAAGGCAGAATTCAAACTCCCGTATAAGACCATCCCCTTCAAAAAAGGGATCAGAATGGTAAACCTGGACGTAGGGGGTGAACCATTACCCCTGAAAAACAAATTTCAGCCCTTATCGGATACCGAGACCGAAGATCTCGACGATAAAAGCAGCCAAGCTTCCTCGCAAGCTTCCACCGCCCATAAAATTCGGAACAAGGTAAAACACAACCCTCCAAAAAAGGACAAAACCACCCCTAAAGCTTCACAGTCCAAAAAGACACCACTGCCACCGCCAATTGTCATTAAAGGTGGAGCACCAGATCATGACATAATAAAACAAACGCTTACAGATATGCACGTAGCCGACTATAGCCTGAAATATACTAAAAATTCGGTAATTATATATTGTGCTCTTAATAAAGACTGGGCTAACCTAAAGCGACTATTCGAAGGGGAGAAAATTGAATTTCACTCATATGCGGAGGCAAGTCAGAAGACTCACGCCTTCGTATTGAGAGGATTAGACGGAGGCTTCAAACCAGAAACCATCCGTACCCTACTGGCAGACGAACACGGTTTATCAGTCAAAACCGTGTTTGAAATGAAGAAGACGAGAGTGCCACTATATTTAGTGGTACTCGAGGCCTCGATCACCTTACGTAAACTGAACGAAGACGTCAGACTCTTATCGCATATGCGTATTTCCTGGGAAAACCGACGTGCCATCAAGACAATTATGCAGTGTAAGAGATGTCAGGCGCACGGGCATTCAATGTCCCATTGCCAAAGAAAGTGGGCCTGCTCTAAATGTGCAGGTCCACACCAAATCATAGAGTGCAATAGTAACACTGTAAGATGGGCGAACTGTTTTGGTGAGCACATGGCAATAAGCACGCAATGCCCAGTGTATATATACAAAATACAGCAGACACAACCATCTACCCAACAACCAAAGCAAGAATACCGGCCAGCGCCACCCCCCGCCAACCCTGCATGGCAAGGAAGCCACAAAACGTCCAGAGACGCAACTGACCAATATCAGCAGCAATTCCCCGCCCTAAGAAACAAAGGACAACCGATACAACAGCAAAAGGTTAGTCAAAACAGCAGTCAAGCCATTGTAAATAGTTCAAATAAAAATTCTAATCATAATATTCAAAAATCGCAATCTAACAATCCTGCAAATCAAGTTTTAAACAATTTAAATAACTTGCAAAGCGCTGTAAATCGCATAAATAGTCTCGTCAACTTTGGCGATCTTATTGGAGCGCTAAATGACTATGCGAACCTTATTGAGTCCTGCCAGGGGAACAAGATTGAGGTCCGTCAGGCCTCAATGCAGTTCTTCACGGAGGACTTTAATGATACAATATATAGTTTAAATAATGCCTATTAACGTTCTGTCATGGAACTGCAATGGCATTCGCTCTAAACTCGGAGAACTGAAAAATTTCATTTATGGTAATCCTAACTTTCACATAATATTTCTGCTTGAAACCAACATCGATGCTGGTTTCAGGTTGAATTTCTACGATAGACAGGTCCTGCGCTTTGATAGGCCTGATCGACGCGGAGGAGGCGTGGCCTGTCTGATACACAGGTCAGTCCTTTATAACCAGGTCGTAGGCCTGAGGTCCGACATTGAGCACGTAGCTCTCGAGCTTGAAGGTGGCCTGCGAATCGTCGGTGCATACTCTCCTCCGGGTCTCCGCCTCCAGGAAGAAGATATTCTTGCTCTGCTCCTGATTGGTGATATTAGCGCAACGCACGTTAACTGGCGTGGTTATTCCAACAGGAGTGGACGTCTGCTACACAGGTTAGTGGAACAGAATATTGACCTTGTCTATCACCAAACTCCGAATCCTACATTTTATCCCAATAACCGATTTAATCCATCGTTCCTGGATATTGCTATTTCTCGAGGAATAACTAACGCTTCAGAGCTCCTAGAGCTTAATGAGCTCAACTCGGACCACCTTCCAATCAAGATTAGTCTACGCTCTAGGCTACAAGTAGTCCACGAAGCTATCCTGTCCTACAGGATTCTTGATTGGAGGGAGTTCCGAGCGAGGCTTAGCCAAGCAACAGTTATTCCAAAACAAATAGACTCTATCCCAGAACTTGAGAGCGAGGTGCAAGCTCTAGTCCCAAATATCCAGCGCGTTAGAGACGCAATTTGTCCCACTGTCAGTAAACGACTGTTTGCTGACACACTTCCAGATCAAATCACAAACCTAATCATTTCCCGCAACCGTATCCGGCGTAGGTGGCAAAGGACGAGGGCTCCCATAGACCGTGAGCAACTCACAGTGCTTACCGGGGAGACAAAGGCGCAAATAGCAGCATTCAGGAACGCCAAATGGATGGAGTACATCAACACCATCAATCGACACGATGGCTCGCTGTGGAAGCTCGCCAGGCGTATTCGTGGAGGCCCCGGTGAATTCCCCGGAATCCAATATCAAGGTGAAGTAATCACTGACAATATTGGAAAAGCGGGAGCCTTTGCGAATTACCTGGAGGGCGTCTTCAGCGAGACACCGAACTCGACACCGTTCCACGACGTCGTGGATGCTGCTGTCGAAGCCTTTACGTCTTCAAAATATCCCATCGCTCCCGAAGTCTTGAAAAGACTTCTCATTACTCCTATTGATGTCAAGAGAGTATTAGCCCGCCTGCCCGGAAACAAAGCCCCCGGTCCTGACGGTATTCCGTATGTTCTCCTCAAGAATATGCCGAATAAGACCGTCATCCATCTAATGCACATCATAAATCCTATTTTGCGACTCCAACACTTTCCGCTTCCCTGGAAGAAAGCGGTGATAATACTGTTCCCTAAACCAGGCAAAGATGCGAGGCTTACAACCTCGTACCGTCCTATTTCACTCCTCGACACATTGGGCAAAGTAGCCGAGAAGCTCATAATGCCGAGAATTAACAATGTCGTAGAAAGTCTCAGGATTTTGCCACAGGAGCAGTTCGGCTTTCGCTGCGGTCATAGCACCTCTATGCTCGCAGCGAAGGTCGCACAAGACACGCTCAACGGCTTTAATGAAAGCAAGGCAACGGCATTGTTATTGCTCGACATTGAGAAGGCATTCGACAAGGCATGGCACAATGGGCTTGTTTACAAGCTCTTCGCTATACATGGCATGCCTTTACATCTAGCATCCCTCATTGCGTCATACCTTGCGAATCGCTCCTTCTCGGTTCGCGTCCAGAGCGCTATCTCCGAGCCCAGACGCATCAAGTCTGGAGTGCCTCAAGGAACAGTATTGTCACCGCAACTATTCAGTCATTATATAGCTGACTTTCCATCTCACCCCTCAACCTCCTTTGCCCTGTACGCAGATGACACTGTGATATACTCACAATCATCAGACGTACAGGTAGCAAAGCAAAACCTCTTACATCACCTCAACCTTCTAGCCCCTTATTATAGGGACTGGAGAATCTCCTTAAATGCGTCGAAGACAGAACTGGGTATATTGACAAAAAAGCGCAATATCAATCTTGCGCCTATAGTTATAGGCAATACGGTCATCACACCGAAAGACCCTGTCAAATACTTAGGGATAGTCTTCGATCGCAAACTCCTGTTCTCGAAGCACGTTGCGGCAATAAAGGCTAAGAACATACTGACGCAAAAAAGCCTGAACCCGCTCATTAGGACTAGATCCTATATGAGCCCGACAAACAAACTTACAATCTACAAGACAATCATTAGACCAACGCTTCTCTACGGGGCGCCAGTATGGTGCTCGGTAGCGAAGACACACCTTAAACACATTCAGACAATACAGAACAGATACCTGCGGGCTGCCTTCTCCCTGACATTATGGGAAATATAGACTTTATAGACCAACACGTTAACAAATTGTCATGCAAATTCTATGACCACGGTATCAGGGGGTCAGAACTGACCGCAGGTATCGCCAACATACGATACAATCCACTACGCAGACTGAAATACGGACCATTATATAAAAATACTGACTTGTTCTATCAAGAACTTCGACCGCCTTGAACGACTAACATACAGTCATACTTATAATACAACAAACGTACATAAAAATAACATGCACTAACCGATCAAACAAATACCAGAAAACAACAAACGAACAGACCTAGACAAGACACACACACAGCTAAGGTAATAGTTGAACGCAAATCGATCACTTCAGGCGATGTAATTCTCCGGAATTCATCGTTGTGATCGATTTTGCGGAAAACTAGAGCCAAAGCAGACAGACCGGCGCGGGGAGAAGCCATCCGACCTGGTAACCTAGGGGGTGGAGTCTACGTGCGCCTACTTATACCACCGAATATTAACTAACGATTAATATTCGGTGCTTATACCCACAAACCGAACTGACGGACATCACTCTTGCCGCAGCCATCGAACCGCGCGTGCTGTCCCCTCAGCCACTTCTACGTGTTCTGAGCGAACAACTATATGTTGTAATCAGCCTTTAAGGCACCCTCACATACGCATTGTGTATATAAACATATACGATGATGTACAACCGCATCTGGCAATGCCAATTACTTGTACATATGTATATATTGTATATATTCAATGTTACATGTTCGTGCTGTCCCATCTAAATTATAAGCAGGTTTTTTGAGGATTTCTTCCTGCACAACTAAGGCTTGAACCACCCAGCATACCAACGTAGCTGATCAATACAGCTTTAATAAGCAAACGTGCAATTCAATTCAATTGAAGGGTTAAACCCATGTAATTGTATCTTACTTCTTGACTGCTGTTTGACTATACTCTAGAAGGGCCGACATCAGCCCGTAAGGCGCAGATGTTTAGTACGTGAGTGCAATGCGCGCAGTGTAAGTGCGATAAAAACTCGCGTAACGAGAACATCTTGCCACATATATATATAAAAGTTAGTCAGTAAGCACATACCATGTTAAATTTTTCAATAAAATTTATTCGATTCGATGGATCCATTATGCGCCCATTCACATATCAATTTGCCCGATAGCGCGGCTTCCATAGCGAAGGAAAACAGCATCGTCTGCTGGATATTTCTTATGCCCTCCGAGTTCAGCACGCAGGTTCCAAGATGAACCTCTCTTACCCTAACCAACACTGACCAGTCAGTAACGACGATTCACCGTCCTACATGCACAACCTGCATTCCGGTTCTTCTACAATCCACAGCAGGTGGCAGTGTCCTATGGCGAGCGCTGTCACAATCCTCATGGCTATGAAGGCCAGGAAAGTGCTCGCCCTACCAGGCGCTGGGTTTCCCAAGAGAAGTCCGTCGGTCTCATCATTCAGATATCTGCCATAGCTCGTGGGCCCGCCCAATTATGGCGTTCCTTAAAATGACAAAGACAAACCTATTATAGGCTCAAGTCACATTGAACGCATTGTGGAATCATGTCGTGCCCAGCTATCGGCTTTCTCGTTGCCCGGGACATGCGAGTATCTACGACCGAATATATGCTACTGATTGTGCCCAAGACGACCATACCCTAGGACACCAGCGCAGAATAAACTCTATCACATTCAAGAACCTACATAGCTATTCTACTGTCTGAGAATGTAAACACAAAATGATTTTAATCATCATCATCATAGTCACAAGCGTGTGATGTCTGGGATCAATCGTAGTCCGTACTTATTAGAAGCTAATCTAAAGCTCTCCGAGGCCTTAAAGAAAGATGATACCGAAAATGTTTTATATTCCAGAGAGCCCGTACCGTTTTGCAGCGCTGAGTAGCGTTTCAGATGAAGGCGCGTTGAAAACTTTCTTCGAAGAGTTTAATATGTTTATGGATGGAGCTAGATTCGGTCAAAGAGAGTAGGAGTTTTCCGGACAAGTACATGTTGACTCTGTTGCCTTACTCCTATAGCTCTCGTTAGATAACATGGGACACCTAAAAGTTGGGTGTGTACATTAGAAAAAGTACACCTGAACCTCTGGATTTTGTTTTGTACTGTTTTTGATTGTGTTAATATATTTAATCAGGAAAAACTTAACCAAAGAACTTTAAACAGGCTTTCCATAAATTAAATTGTAAAAACTGAGATATAAAAGGATTTCACTATTGCGTTCTAATCCAAACCTTATCTAAACCGTCTAGAATATTAGTTAACTTCATTCGTCAATATTTCAGAGTTGAATTTAGAAATACCCTATTTATATCGCATAGAAAATGCATCTAGAATTGACTGTAGAGCTAGGGAATGTTACGAAAAATAGAGCGGGTACTATACCTACTTCTAGTAATGTTGGCAGAATTTCTGAAATATTTTTGTCAAGAAACAATTAAAGGACCCCGCAGGGAGCTTATGGAAAAGTGGTTCCGGTCAAATTAGCTGAAATTTTGATATGATGTTGTTTTCGAGTTCCCGATCAAAAGTTATCATTGCACCAATGAAATCGTTCTAGCGGTTTTCGAGATATTGGCTGCCAAATCCCATTTTGGGGTATGCGGTAAAATAATAAGGCTTAGTATTGAGAGGATGCCACAAATTGTAAATGCAGTTTTGTTGTCACTTATATGATGCGAAATGACCATTATTATACTTAAAATATTGAACATATATACTAGGAACATCAAAAAAAAACATGCACATTATACAGGGTGTCACCAAAATGAAGCAAAATACTAATAGCTGTCATTTCCGTCAAATAATTAGTATTATTAATAGTACCGGTACAAATAATATTAACTAGAATATATCTAAAAATGTCGTATATATAGCAGGTAAGTCAAAAAAGTATTTTTTACCGTACAGGGTGCGTCAAAAAAGTTGCAACAACGCTACCAATAGAAAATATACCTATTTCCTCTCAACGAATTTTTTATTAATACTATACTTCACGAAAATAAATTAAAAAACAAAATGTCAAATACGTACCAGGGAAGTCAAAAAAAGTATTGTTAATATACAATGTGAAAGGAAAAGTAACACTTTTCTGTTAGACAGACTTCTTGCTTTTAACGCGCTATAGCAGTATATCGACCAGTATTATTCATCTCAACTTATTAGGCAAATATTTCTTGGAAACATTTACGGCATTCTGTAAAAAAATATTTGATTAGAGAAACAGCTAGAAATGGAATAACCAGAATAGTTTTATTTTAAACCAATTTTACCGTTATATAATAATTTGAATATTGGCATTACGTCTTCTGTGACCAGCATTCAAAACCGTTTGTAATAAGGTTGTAGCTGGATAATTTACAGTGGCTCCGTATCGCGAGTAACCCAGATACCATAAAATTGACGCAACACGTTCCTAGTGTCCTTGCACCAGATTTACAAGTACACTAGCATCCTCGAATTGCATCTTCTTGGTATTCAATGAACAATTGATGTTTAATCGCATTGCGGTGTTGCGAGTAAATGCGCAACTTAATTATGTTTTGATTATCCATTAGAGTATCTATTTGAAGTTCGTTATGCGGTATCCTCTGAGTTGTATCTTGAATGTAGGAAGGAGCAGATTAAACTGATATATGCATTTAGTAATGTCCCTTAGATAATCCATATGAAGACGGGGAAACGCAGGGACGTGATTTTGAACTAAACGTCTCCATCTGGCATTTCTATATCGAAGATTTTCTTGTTCGACTCTTATTTGGAGGTTGTTTATTTCTCTTGACCTTGCCAATATCTCACGAGCTACTTGTACTGTGGCTCCTATTTGTTGATAATAGTACCACAGATCGTGTAGAAGTCCCCTAAGGTTGTAATATGGGAGATTGGTATCGTTTCTGAAAAAAACTTAAAAATTGTTTGAATATGTCTACAATCCATCGAGTTTTAGTTACTAAACGAGAAGCATTCGCTTCCTCTGTAGTCAGTTGTTGCTGACCGGGTCTTATTACCTAATTCTTGTAAAAATTATATGGTGTCGCGGTAACCTCGATCGACCGCAAAAATGTCGTTTGGTTGAAAGCAGTTCCGAATTCCTTGAATATCCCTCTGATATTCATTCCTGAGCATTGAAGCATCATTGTTGCGGGAATCTGAAAAGTATGGCCCTTGGATAGTTAAAACATAGCCATTTGGGGCAACAAAGGCCGGTTTTAACAAGTGGTACCCTGTGTGGGTACAGAATGACTGCCGTAGTACTGCTACTTTTTGGAAATAGCACAATAAATACCATCTATATAAGCGATAGCTTTGTTCACGATTCGTACTGGATTATATAGCAAAGTCATTAACATATCTTTTCATATACTGCTGCATCGTAACAACTAACAGTTTGTCGCGTAGGATAATTAAATAAAATTTTAATAAATCCGTCAGAAAGTCCTTGCTTTAACTTGGTGAGAAAGGCCAGTAAATATTTTCTGTTAACAGTAAGGTTATCTCTAGGTGTAGGTATATGATCGCAATATTGAAACAAAATCTACAAACTGCTCTTTGGCAAACATGTACTGGAGTTCTTCATTAGAAAAACTATTTTGATCAATACAATTCCAGTAACTAATACAGGTATTTGCTTTTCTGAGCTCTTGCATTAAACAAGCAAGCTGGGGGCCTTTAATGGCATAGGGTCTGTTTACATATTGTAGGTCTGGCAACAACGGCCTGAGTAGTAAATCTTGTTCATCTAAATCTTCATTACAACATCGAGCATGCTTTTCGAAATGAAATTATTTGTACGACATTTTATTGAAAGTCGTGGTTGATTTTCGTTGTTATGGCATATTATGCATGTTGTACTACTTAAACTAGTTAAAACATTTAATCTGAGGCACATAGGATCATTTTCTATAGCTTGAATTTCTATTAAAATTGAATTGTTGCAATTGAGGCATGTGTGCCCATGTTGCGTCAGTTTTGTGGTATCTGGGTTACTCGCGATACGAAGCCACTGTAAAATATCCAGCTACAACCTTATTAGAAACGGTTTTGAATGCTGGTAACAGAAGACATAATGCCAATATTCAAATTATTCTATAACGGTAAGCATTGTTTTAAAATAAAACTACTCTGGTTATTCTTTTTAGAGCCGTTTTTATAATCAAACATTTTTTTTTACAGAATGCCGTAAATGTTTCCATGAAATATTTGCTTAAGTTGAGAAGAATAATATTGATCGATATACTGCTATAGCGCGCTAAAGGCAAGAAATCGGTCTAACAGAAAAGTGTTACTTTTCTTTTCACCTTTTTTGACTTCCCTGGTACGTATTTGACATTTTGTGTTTTAATTTATTTTCGTGAGGTATAGTATTAATAAAAAAATCGTTGAGAGGAAATAGGTATATTTTCTATTGGTAGCGTTGTTGCAACTTTTTTGACGCACTCTGTACGTTAAAAATTACTTTTTTGACGTACCTGGTATATATACGATATTTTTATATATATTCTAGTTAATATCATTTGTACCGGTACTATTAATAATAATTATTTGACGGAAAAGATAGCTATTAGTATTTTGCTTCATTTTTGTCACACCCTGTACAATGTGAATGACTTTTTTGATGTTCCTGGTATATGTGTTCGATATTTTAAGTATAATAATGGTCATTTCACAGCATACAAGTGACAACAACTCTGCATTTACAATTTATGGTATCCTCTGAATACTAAGCCTTATTATTTTACCGCATACCCCAAAATGGGATTTGGCAGCCAATATCTCAAAAACTGCTCGAACGATTTCGTTGGTGCAATGATAACTTTTGATCGGGAACTCGAAAACAACATCATATCAAAATTTCAGCCAATTTGACCGGAACCACTTTTCCATAAGCTCCCTGCGGGGTCCTTTGTATAAATAAGAATAATACGTCGGAGTCGGCTAGGACCTCAGCTACATGATTCGATATACTCGAAATAAGCGAATCAATCAGTTGGTGCTACCTAAGGTCACATTAATAAATTCTTTGATATGCAAGTAGTATAGAAATTATTAGTTTATTAAAACTTTCCGTCTATAGTGAATGACATAATTATATTTTTTTTGTAAACAAAATCATATTAACTGCTATAAATACTTGTTGCGATACAAATAGAAACCACATCATAGAATTATCATCGTTTTTGTCTGAGTTAGTTTTGCATTTCATTGGCACGGCTGTCAATACCTCCTGCTTCTTTAATTATGCTTTTCCAAATTGTCAGAGTTTCTTCAAATGGATTAACCAATAATCTAGCATTTTTATCGATATTAAAATACTGCAGCCTATTTTCATCTGTGACAGGTTCCCACTCTGGATGAGGTTTACCACTTCGTGCAAAATCTGTCCATATTTTAACAACAAATCTCATAGCCTCGATATCTTCTTCAGACATTTCAACTGCAGGTAACCAGTGACCAGGAAAAAGGAAATATTGATCCATTCCATGAGAAATGCCCTCAGTATTTTCTAAAAAATTATTAGAGAGCGATATTTTTCAGGTTATATAGAACAATAATTATCATAATAAGTTCTATGGTAAGAAAGCTTTTTTAAATATAGTGAAATCGTTCATTTAATGAGTGTCAACTACGCAAAGGATAGCTACGAAGCAATATTGGGTCTAGCGACTGTCAAAACATTTAAATATTTCCTATTGCCTTCAAAGTTTTTGAAAAACTTTGTTATAAGGGTTAGGTGTCTGCTATGAAATATCAGCTATATGTATGTTGTGCTATCATCCTCAATCTTGGGTAGTTAACACTTTGTATTTTGGCAATCGATTATCGTTCAGAACAACACAAAGACATATTCAATAATCTTCACAATCTGTTAGCCGCCAGTTTTGCCAAATAACGAAGCATATGCTTGATAGATAGCCATCAAGGTATGTATTTTTCTTAATCGCGGTAGGTTTAAAAAATTCATCCAAGGATATTGGACAAATATGTGAGAAATGTTAACGGATTTCTTTACTGACGTGCTACTATCACTACAAGATAACTTGCATCTACTCACCCTCAAGATGAAAGAGTTTATTCACGCCATTTCCCAATTTGACATTATATGAGAAAACGTAAAAATACAAAGGATACAATGCATGTTTCAAAGCCAGTTTCGTTGATTCAATTATTCCAACTCCAAAGCATACATCTCCTAGATGCTGAAAATTGAATGTAGAATTATCTGAGATGATAATTAATATTAGAATGTCGAAACTGAACCGATATATCAAGAATGATAGGAACATATCTGAAAATGTTTTTCAATTTGAATTATTGAGAGGACACAAATCTTTAAAGATGTCGTTAAACCTTATAACTCATCATTATCATTATTGAATATCCATATGAAATATAATTATCTTGACCGTATATGATTAAGTTGTTCTGTTTTTCTTTGCATACGTTCAGCGCAAAGCCCGAAAACGGTCCATAGTCGATTTTTTGCACAACCAAGACTAGAAGTTTCTTATACTTTCGGAGCAGCCAAGAGAATACGGCCATAACGCTAATTTGAATTCGAGTTCGACAAAAATTAACAGATGCAATTTGGGATGCACGTAGTGTGAGACTGGAGCCAGGGGTCCCAGATCTCACGATTTTTCGTGAGATCTCCTCATTTCATACTTAATCTCATGATAAAAGGTTTATATCGCGCGATATTTTAATTTTTTTTGTTTGAGTAATTTCACCACCAATGAAATAATTTCTTCTGGTCGACTGTATTGTATTGGGCGATTGTATTATACCTAAGCAAAGTTTGCAAAATAAAATAAATATAAGTTGCCTCACTCACTGTCGGAACTTTGATGTGCTGAAATCACAAGCGTGCCGCAGATACCTGCATACTCTCTAAACTTTGTACCTTGTACCGTCAAATACCGTAAACAACTGTGTTTGAGTATGCATCGGCGGAGGCTGGCCCCTCGAGCGGGACGAGGAGGAGGGAATCTAGCCGGTTTTGCATGCTTCGAGAGTGCGGGAACTTATATTTTATTTAGTAAATTTTTGCTTAAGTGACGTTTAACTGTCCTCCGATGGAATAGCAACGTATAATGTAATTTGGCATTTTCAGTTCTTCTACTTTTCTAGTATAACATTTTGAGCTCTTTCAAATAGAAAACTTAGTTTTTTTGGAGGTCTTGTAGTTTTTTGCAATTCACAGTGGCAAATAAACGTATAATCAAAATTTTATAAAAAAAAGTGGAAGGGAAACGTATAACTTTCATACACATGCGACTTTTTCCTCTTTTGCCATGTAAATCAAACTTATATGCTATATGTTATCTTGTCATCCTAACTTGTTTTCAGTTACCAGGAAAAAACATCGTATCGTCGATTACGTGGGACAGTTATGCGATGTTAACAAATCGAAAGCTTTGACGTCCATTTTCTTAAAACTATAATTTCCCGTATAGGTTATTTTTCCTTTGTAGGGCAGTTTACCTCTCGCGGGCACTCGCGTCTATTCACAAAACACAGAAATATCAATTTGGCTTCCTGGCTTCCGCATGCCTAGAGTACGGATGGGCGATTGTATCAGAATTAACCATGTTTTTATGGTGCAGTGAATTGCTCATGTTTTTATGGTGCAGTGAATTGCTTTAAACAGGTATGACAGTGCAGTAGCGAGGCATGCTTTTTTCACCCACGAGAACGTGACCATCTTTGAATGTTATGTCTCCAACCAGGAATTGCGATATTCCTGCTCTGGGTGTAGTGTGAATCATTACATGCATTGCATGTTTATCCCCAGAGAGAAAGGAATCAGCAGTATAATTCAATACTGGTAGGGGTATTAGCTCTCGGACTAGTTGTTTCTGCTGAGTGACGTCTGATGAATGTCTTCTTTCCGGTACAATGTAAAAAAAAACGGAGTAAAGTGTTGTATTCTAAAGAGAATCCTTCTGGAACAGATTCAGATTTATCTTCAGATTAATAACATCGTCCGCAATTATTATTATTTTATGTGTTTTTCTTTTGTTTTGTGTTATTTTTTCAACTTAAAAATATTGGTTTGATCCTGATTGTTTCAACAAGATCTTTCTTAGATTTTTTTATTGCGACTTATCAATATTATTATTAAACCTTTGTTTATTTTTTTATGTTTTTGTGTATGTATAAGGTGAATTTCAATTATTTTCGACAAATCTGCATGAGCGTAACAAGCCCTTTACAACGTTGCCAGTATTCCAACACGATCTCGTTTTATTGTAAGCAGTGCTGAATAAAGGCTAGCAACCTAAAAAGCGAGATCACAAGATTCCTTACGATTTTTTCTGAACAATCTCACGAAATCTATTTGGAGTCATCTGGAACCACTGGGGAGTAGTGTAGTATCAGTCTGAGCGTTGCCTTAAGCGTGTTTACCCTAATTTTTTACATGTCTTCTATGATTAAAGACGAATTTAAATTAGAGTTAGAGGCTTATATCCGGAAATGTGAATCGAATAATTTATTCTTGATTAATTCTTATGAGTCTAGTGGATATAAAAGTTTTGCTATCTAAAAAAAAACCAGGGAAAACCAATTTATCCACAAAACTCACATAGATACTGAACACAAAAGAGCTCGGAGCATGGAGAGAGAACTTACAAAGAAGTACCACAATGTCACACGTAATGTGATTATAAATATTTACGCTTATGTGGGCAATGATAGTTGAAGAAAAACCATAAAGAGAAGGGGCCAGTGGTGAGGTCTAGAGGTCAGGTAGAAAGTTCATTTTAAATTATTAGGATCATCTGAAAAAAAATGTTATAATGAAGCCTTTGAAATAAAAAAAAAACGGAGGAGGTAGCTTACAACATGTTAGGAAATTTTTCTTATGATAGGTGCCAACCATAAAAAAAATCTATTTTATTACGAATGCCCAAATGAAACGAATTATTTAATTATAAGGCGTTCATCAAGCATTTTGTCATCATTTAGGTTTTAAATATATTCTGCTAAAAATAGTAAGTAATTCAATTTGCAGTTACCTTATACATATCGCTCTTTGTGACTCCATTTTTAAAATAAATGTCGTTCAGTATCTGTTCCCAGTTGGAGCGCGAGGCTTCCTGGCCGTTAAAATTTATATTCCAAGGTATTAGACCTTTGGATAGGTCAATTTCGCATGGCGCTCCTTCCAGTTTCAAAAGTTCATAAATGAGTCCTTCTTTAGAGCAAACACCTTAAATATTATGTGACAATAAATATTTTACCAATGTGTTCTTTCTAACTCTAAATAGCGAATAAAATGTGTGATAGTATTTTCATGAGATTATTTATTATTTTCAATATTCGGGTTCGGCTAAAAATAGTATGATTTCATAAATGTTATCAGAATATCAATTGAAAATAAAATTTTAAACAGTTAGTATAAATCTACGGATCTAATAAAGATATTATACCTCACCTTGAATAGTTGGGACCTGGTTAAATCTTCCAGAAGATAAGAGCATCATAGGATCTTCAGATAAAAATGCCGATGGATTAGGTTTTTCTATTACAGGACCAAAAGGTCTTCTTTTGGTTACATCAATAGCCCGCTATACAACCACGATAATAAAACACTTATAAAGTCAAAGTAAACATTGGAAACATATTTTATTGCATAGTTCTACTACTAGTATAGAAGAATTTAGTTAAACCTCATAAGGAATGAAAGAATGCAGTTAAAGAATATATAAGAAATTTGTCTATATTGTTTTGAAAAATAGTTAACATCCTATACAATGTTATATTTTTGGCGCCTTATAGTTGACACTAATTACTTTTTATAGGTAATTTATGTTACAATATTTTTCAGGATACCATCTATAGGTAATTTCTAGATTTTGAAAGACATATTTGCAAGTTTTAGTT